>JTDE01007029.1:0-19018 GCA_014338405.1 Paragonimus skrjabini miyazakii | reverse complement strand
TAATTTAGAAACGGCCGTAATTTCGGTGGGTCTGTTCTTCTGATGGAGCTTACTTTCATTAAACTGCATTGCAACTGAAATTCAGAAACAGTTGTGAAGTATTATAAATACAGTTCACTGCAAATCATACAAAGTCATACAAAATGTAATACAACATTTGAAGAACGCCATCGACCATTCAACTTCACGTATGTCGCTTCAATATGTGCTTCGATCGATTCACACATGCAATTCTAAAACATTTTTCTCACTTTTTTGTATAGGATTCGTTTCTATTTTTCAAACATTTGAAAAGACAGTTTTGACAATGGACCACTCCAGAGCTTTGTGACATTTATTTGCTCCTAGAATATGCATTTTTAATGGGCGTTATTTTCTAATATACTTTCTAATTTTTGCTTTCAAATCTGACTCGAAATGACTAACCTGTCATATTTGGAACGCTTGCTGAAATCAGTCAGATAAAATGGGAAGTTTGAATTGCAGTTGCAGATGTTTCCAGGTTAAGAAATGAAACGCCAACCGATATGAACTGTAAACAGATGACAATAATCGCGCGTTGTAAATACCTTCCATGCCTTCTTACCCATCTACCTCTTACTGGTTATAATCACTGCGTCTTTTGAAACACATTTTGTATGCTCGCGTAATAGGCAAAATAAACGTGTGTATATGTTGTGCAACGCTGATCAGTTGCAAGCAAACCCAATGACATTCTGGTTTTGTTATCGTGTCAAACTAAGTGCGAAATTGTTGTATGCACATCCGACTTATTAGCAAATATTTTGCGAATGTTGAAACTTACTTTTGCGTTTTATTTCGTATGCAACTGGAAGTCATATTTTAGAGTATCAGAATGGGTCAGAAGTAAGAATGATTAATGGAATTCAATTTTGTATTTTCGGAAATATTTGACTACTCACGTTCTAAAGCTGAAGCTGAATCCTGGTCAATTGTTAACACGCCTAAAACGAAACGGGAAGACAAATTTTTTGTGATGACTTGCTTATTTTGTTTGTCCATTTTTGAAACTATCTCTCACACGCTCACTAATGAGGAATGTTGTGAAGCGGCATGTTTCCATTAACACACAGTTAGATTACCAGTTCATAAAGTTTGACGAAATAGAGCGCTGATGATGGGTTCAGAAGTTAAATTAATTTATTCTTCACTTGAAAGTGGTTGGGCAAACCAAACACTGGTGATACAATGCTGTGTCCTGGATTGCAACCGTGATTACTTAGTCATTAACTCTTCGATCTCTCAAACACAGGGCCGTATTGTGAATTTTCGTCTGAACAGTGACCTGCATTACATGGTAAGCTCTGATGTGAATGAAACTCAAATTTTGTGATTATGATCAATAATGGCTCGTCGGACAGCTCATGGGAATGTACTGTGGGAGGTTTTCAGTTCGCATCGGCATTTTCAATCCCAAAACGTCAAGTAGCTAGTATAATGCAATTCAATGTTAAGAGCTATCAAATCTGCGTTTTCCTCTGTAGTTTTGCACACAGAAAATGATTACAAATTAAAAACAAAAATCGTCTACCTATTTCAAGTGTTGTTGTCACTGTAAACCAAGTATTGAATGAAGTATTCATAATGTGAAGCACAATAACACAACGATAAAAGCAAGGATAAGCTCTGTTATATAGATCACCAAAACGTAGTGTGCACGTCATGGTTTGCAGCTAAGGGTACCTCTCACTAATACTTTTTTTCCTTTCTTGTTCGAATCCTTTACTGGGTAATGTTTTTTACTATTTTCCCAAATACACAACGCGTACAATAGTTTTTTTTGAGATTATATTGTTGTGGCCACTGTAATGCAATATCTATTGTGGATGGAAGCTTATTTAAATTTTAGGTGGTTCACCAGAAAGTTATGAACTCAATAGTTGATTTAAAAACAAACTTTTGTGTTTCATTTCACTCCATTCTGCAACACGAAAAGGAACGACCGGATTCAATAATATTTCAATATTTCACTAGTATGTGAGCCTAGTGTAACCTGGTGTATTTTGGTCATAAATAGATAACAGTTCTTTATTGATCCATACACAATTGGCACTTGTTTTTGACTGCCGTTTACAATGAACAAATTTACAAACATATATTTCACTACACTTGATAGGATAACAGCTGTAAAGATTGTATCCTTGCACAACACATGCCCATGTTGCATTGTTTAGAAACTCAAGACATCATACAACTTATAGTCCAGTTGATGAAGAATCAGCAACATTGACATTTTGATGTTTGAATTTCAGAATCAGGATATTAATAGGCACTCCTCTACTAAATATCATTTTATTGAGTCATTTCCCTTGGGTTAATCAGCACTCAACATTCAGCACCAGAGAGTCATTGGTATTGGTTTACTTAGTTCGAGTAATTCATCTCGACGGTTGCTACAACGCTAGTTTTGTGTCAAGATGATTATTGAAAAATTGGTTGGTACAAAAGTAAACATTGCAATGTCATAGAATGTTCTATCATTATACCCAGAGTATTTACAGAAAGTTAAGGTTGCAACCACCTGTTCTCGTAATCATTATCTCGCATATACAATCACAAGGGATTGTCTAATCTCATGTATCAAACAGCAATATGTTTATACGCAACTATAATAGCCATAAAAACTACAGATGACTGTTTACTCGGGGGAGTGGTGTTGCTGTTTATATATGAGTGTGTTGTGTTTACATCAATCATTTCACCGTTGTGTGACAACGTGTTACTTAGCAGTTGAGTTTAAGACAGTTTCATGTGAAATATGTCAAATAGAATAAAGAAACAAACTGGTATTGATTTTGTCAGTATTTACGCATACACCTTGAACTTATAACAAACAGATGTATATATAATATGCATTTATAATGTGTCCGAAATGTGCGCCGATATAAAATATTCGAAAACATGGCAAGTGGCAGTAAGATGCATATTTGAATCAAAAAAACGCAAGTTATCGTTGAGCAGGTTACAATTGTGTAGAATTGAGTGAACAATTTAGTTTCAAATATATTCAGCCTTACTTGTATAAAGATCTGGAATCAGGTTGATAAAAATTACATATGCAATTAGGCATTTCTTATTTATGTGATAATAAACGGAGTGCAATGAATATAACAATACAATGCTTATGGAATACTCTGCTTGTTTGTTGAAGACTTGAATCATTCGGGAAATTTACCATTCATATATTTGCCTGACGTGAGAAACAGTTAAAACAAAAGATTATGATTGTTATCAGGTAACTGATGTTGCTCATTCCAAATGTGAAGGTAAATACGATTTCCCTTATATTTGTTCGAAAAGACAGTAGAAAACTAACCTTCTGTCTCGTGATCTGTAAAATGTACGTTGGTTTAATAAACATCTAGGAGATGCACGATAAAGGGAAGAGTACAATACAACATTAAGTGAATATGAAATTCGAAAGTCTCATGGTTAATTATTCCGTCATATTTTGTGACAGTGCAAACCTATCATTCACGATCCCGAAATTAAGGGATACCTGAAAAGTTTTTGATAAGGTGACTGTTCACGTTAATATCTTATATACCAATACGTTTTTAAAACATTGAAATAAAACTTTTCGGTACGCTGTATTTTTCATCCCATCAAGTTTGCAGCTCATATGAGGTTTACTGTTAGTAGGTTTGCACACGGACTGATAAGCCGCAACGCTGAAGTTAACCATAATTAGACTAATCATCATATAGCACAAACTCTGTTTTCAAAGTCTTTAGATGCTCAAAACTGTTTAGAAATTGTGTGTATTTTACATCATCTTGGGAGATCTAACTGCGTTCGGGGACTGTTGTGCACCCTAGAAAAGAGTTGAAACGCATCATTTTTGCCAACAGAATCAATGAAATCTTCTAGTGATAGTCAATGACAGTTGATCTCGTTTTGTTCTAAACCACCATTCCATCACTCCAGATTATTTTTGTACAATGATTCAAAGCTCGTCAGCACCTAAAGTGCTCAGGTTATGTCACAGTGATACAGTAGAACCAAAACACCCAAAGGATTGATTTCTTCTCTTAATACATTTTACCGTCATATGCCGCAACCATAACTTCTGCACTCACAATATGCTTAAATAAGCTAAAGTCTCATTGACTAGTAATCAGTCAAAAATAACGATTCATTACAGCACTAGTTTGAGCCATCGCACTATCTGGAATCCTTACTAACTTCACCGTAAAAATTCTCCATCCAAATAACTATTTTGTGATAGTCCATTTATCCTGCCATCATAAGGAAACAGAAACCCTTACTATGCATATACTATATTAATAAATTTTCCTATTTCTTGCAAGTAGCTAGGATTTTTCGACCATTTGATGAACGACTGTTGCGCATTTCTCGTAAGTTACCGGATGGTTCCAAATTGAAAATTCCTCGACAGTAGTCCAATAGTATGTAAGAGAAAATTAATCAAACTAGTTTACCCCTGAGGTTATTTTAGTGTCCATTATTTGAGATATTCCTGTTATACCTTAAATTTGATCTAGCTAATCTTCCTTGTCTAAATATCATTTTCCTTACTCTTTACAATACTAATCCTCACTCTCATTCTTTTTTGTAAACCATGTTATGAACAAGTGGAGTGACAATTTGTTCACCTCGATACGACGAAACGCAAATCATATTCAGTAGTATACGAGACTATAGCCAATGTTATATTGTGCACATACCAATAGTTGAGTACTTCTCCATAGTATCATAAATGATGTGTGTCAACCGCAAGTTATATGACGAAATTCTACCACCTTGCCATCAGTCATCCATATTTGAACGCAAACTTCAGAAGTCTTTTTTTCAGATTCGTAATTGAGAATATTGTACGGGCTCCCAGTTGTAGTCAAGTTCAGTATAAGGCCGATCGAGCAAAGTTATGTCCCGATTGTAATTTTATGGGTGTCTGCGGGAATTGAGCTGGATTCCTTCACAAGCTATTAACAAAGTCTTCAACGTTCTTACGTTTAGTAATCCAAAATTGCTGGCCGAAGTAAACGTTAGGTGACTTCTCTTTCGTGACGATATGACAGATCGATTATTTAGGTTACTTCCATTGATGGTTGAAAAAAGAAACAAGTTGGGTATGTGAGTTGTGATTTGCATGATTGCATAAAAACACCAGGATAACTTGAATGCCTAAATCTAAAAAGTTGTTTAGTATAAACAGCTTAAAATTCTACGTAAATTTTACTGAATTATAGGTTTATTGGCTCATAGCAGAATACCAATATCCTTAGCTAAGTGGACTTTGGAGGGTGAAAGTTGTTCTATCGGAAATGATGTTTAGTACACCTTGTTTAACAGACATTATTTCACTGAGTGACACTTAGGTAACTTGGAGATGGCGGTAGTCTAGTAAAGCGGTGATCCAACACCCAACAGCAAAAAGAGTTGTCGACGGTGTGATAAGATCGGACCTTAGGTTTCTGGTGAACTTGTTTTTTATGTACATGATTAAACATAATCATGATGATGAGTGAATGTAAACATGGATTCTTTGGTCGTCAAAGTTAACACCACCGTAACCACACCGTTATATATATGGTATGAGAGGGCCAAACGATATCGAGTATAGATATATGCATGTGTATACGGATGAGAGAATACCGTGAGCCAATTGAATAAAGTTCCCGACAAATCGCATACAGGTAAAAGACTGTCAATGATGTTAGAAAGGGAAAGGCCTCAGTCCAAGCGGGACTCCAAAACTACAACAGTCGAACAAAGTAATGTTGTACTTTAACCGGCCGTCATATCTAAGCAAATATAGACGACTGTTACAGGTATTCATTGAGCCCGCCCAGAATGATACTAAGGTTTCGTATATTCGGTAGATAAAACGTTGAGTGCAAGTATTCCAATTCTCTGTCTTCTGCTAACCAAC
Organism: Paragonimus skrjabini miyazakii; assembly: GCA_014338405.1. Classification (NCBI taxonomy): domain Eukaryota; kingdom Metazoa; phylum Platyhelminthes; class Trematoda; order Plagiorchiida; family Troglotrematidae; genus Paragonimus; species Paragonimus skrjabini miyazakii. The sequence continues at coordinate 13,101 of JTDE01007029.1, read as the reverse complement.
GAGAACTTGATGTCCAATTCGAGACGTTGCTAACGTGGACAACGATTTTTTCACGACTATCATTCAGTGCAATCAAATGGTCCTACTTTCTGAATTTCTATGGTTTATCAAAGTATGTAAGCACAGAAACACCATGAGTGAGAGGTGCACCAAAACTACACAGAGATGGAACAACCCTGCGACCAATTTTGTGCATGAACAAGTCAGCATATCATAAAGTTTCTCGATGACAGTTTGAAATTTTCGACCCCGTTCGCGAAATGTTATCCCCCATTGCCCAAGTGATTCCTTTGAATTAGCAGAAACATTAGAACGCATGTCGGTGAGTTCAAAAGCAGTGTATTCGGTTGTCGTACATCCTCTTTTTACGAACGGTTCTCTTCGAGACACAGTTGAGTTTTATGTTATCACATTTCCAACCAAAACTTTAGTATACGTATTCCATTTGAATATCTTAAGGGTCTCATTTTACTATACATAGAAAATGTCAGGTTCAATTTTGAAGGGCTTTCATATAGTCAAGTAGACGGCGTGGCTATGAGTAGTCTAGTAAGTCCAACATTAGCCAACATCTTGAGAATGATTGAACGGCATTATCAGAAAGTATTGCCAAAGCTTTATTGTACAAAGGATGTGTTGATAATATTCCGGTTTTTAGGGATACTGCCCATTTTGACTTATTTTGTAATCTTCTAAACTCCCTTCATCCAAACCTATCCTTGTCTCACGAAAAGGAATCAAACGGCAGGTTAGCTTTCTTACATGTACACATCACTAGGTGTGGGGATGGGATATTAGAGCGATCGGTCCGTCGCAATGCAGCACGGGGTGGACAATATCTTCAGTCCTCCAGGCTTACTTCGGTAGCATACAAAAGGGGTTTGGTAAAAATCGTATTTCATAGGGCCAGGCATATTTGAACCCATGATAAGCTACAGGTGGAACAAGCGATGCTGAGACAAACGTCACTTGCAAACGGATATCCTGAAAAGCTCATAGGCATTCACAGCATGGTGCACAAATGCAATGATCCGGCAAAAACGGCTCAAAAGAAAGATGTATTGCTGTTTTTACAATTTAAGGGTGATCATCTGACAAACGACATCAGGCACGAATTGCAATGTGCCCTATCCCGTACGTGTGCAGCTGCCTAATTTCGTTTAGTTCAAACCACCAAAGGATCCCTTCTACACAATCGCGAACGCAGCTTGTCTGACCATCCCATCTCTCACGTTGTTTATCAGTTTACTTGCAGTTGCGGTGATGTTTACATAGGCAGAACAGACCGACAGCTATTTTAGCGAGTGGAAAAAATATTCCTAACAAATTAAAACAACTCATGCAATGACATTCTGAAACCGGTGAATTCATCAATCGAATCCCCGCATCATCGATTGCCAAACACCTCATGATAACAGGTCACCAAGTTGACCCCCTTAGATCATTCAAAATATTCTTATGTCAACAGAACCCGAAGCTACCGTCCTGTGGCGAAGCCATATTGATTATAACTCACCAGCCGGGGTTATGTGCACAAAAGTAACTTGTAGAACCCATAAAGTTGCCGTGGTGATGACGACATAATGCGTGGTGGGACTGTATGTGTGTCTATACTCTCTCTATCTCTATTTATCTGCCATATATTACTAGCATGTTTTAAGTTTACGATTGATGAGAGTAAGCGAAACGTTAACAAATCGCAACATGTCTTCTTTCTCCATTGACAACAGTATATGGGCAAGAATTCACTGCATAAGTCGATAATACACATTGGATACTTGACATATTTCAAAACAACACAATTTTCAGCTATCCAGCCTTCACCGGTTCGATAAATTTGGTCGCACATTCTGCAACACCACGCCAAACGCAAAAGCCATATGACATTATACATGTGCGTTTGTCGTCCCTTCATTAAGTACAAACAGTTTCATCAATTAGCCTAGTGACAAATCGGTAACCAGTTCGGAATTGCAAATTATAATATCTGAAGTGCCCTTTCGGTTTCAAAGTTGATTGGAATCCATATAAACAGATTGGTGTTCAGACGTTAGATTCTCTCCCACTGTCAGTTACAGGTGAATTTCTGAGGTGTGAGTTTGGAAATGCGTATTTGGATGAGAACATGTAATTTGTCTATTACCAACATCAGTATGTAAGTAGGGTTTTAGCTGGGAACACTAGTGATAGTTTTGTCTGTTCATTTTGTCGGCCTCACCTAACAGATAAAATCTCACAATTTTGATCCATCGTGGCGTAAAAATGATTAAGGAATGCAGCTTTCCTGGAATTTCTAAATGAAGTGAAACGTTGTGGCCATCACAACAAGGCACTTGATAAAGTCGAACCTTGAAATACGTACTGATTGTTCGTACTAAGATTATGGGCATGCAACAGGATATTCAATCGTGAATCAACAGCGACTCAGACAGTTATTTATGATATTTCTGTTCTTCCACAGATTTTGCTAGTGTTATTGGTGGTTGTGAGATATTTCGGGAAGTAAACATATGTATCTCATCAACGATTGAATCGAAAACTAACGTATGGCATTCATTCCAAGTGCCAATACAACTCAATTTTTTTCACGATGGAATCGATCCGGTTCATATTGACAACTGTGTCAAATGAGTTAACTGTGTCAGCGTATATCAGCAGCTTCCAAAATATGGCACATCATGAGCGAAGTGTAATTTTTCAGGGTATAATGTGAGATTATTTCTAGGTTTTTAAGAAGGATATAGGGAAAATATATTATTTTGGCAGGTTTTTACGAGCAGTTTTTTAGCAGCATTATCTAAGCACGTAATTCCGAGTGATTGGAATAAGACGCTAGGTATTTTTTCACCATGTGAAGAGAATTTGGCTGCAGTACAGGTAAACGCCGACGTACAACAGTCATTAAGGCACATGTCTCCACTATTGGACCGGTGCTTTGAATCATTCTCAATGAAAGGCACCTGCATACAAATATTCATTGTCTTCACACTTATTTCAGTTTACATCAGTTTACATCAGACTACAATAAAACGTTCAATTGTCCACTAGAACAGTTTACGAAGCATTATTTTGCTTGGCCTACAACATCGGTCGTAATTCGAGCATTAACGAAGTTATGCCCTTATTCGGAATAAAGATATTTAAGAACTATTAGATAGCTTTCAATTTAATATAGTATTTTATAACGACTGCGTCTACGTGATGTTCAATCGAAGTAAAAAATGCACCTCATATTTATACTGTGTTATCAATAAATATCTAGAAGCGAGGAATTCTGCATAATTTCCACGAGATACCCTCACACGTATAAAATGACACACCAGATTGAACAACACCCAGAGAATGAAATGACCCCTCATAAATTGCTACAATTCAAATGACAGTTATAATAACAGCCACTCATTCATCCAAAATCAATCACATTCATTGGCTTAAGGATAACTTACTTGCAAACACTGCCGATGGCATTAGAAGAACCAGGATGTGCACCCAATTCATTTTATGTGAAACTAATTTAGTATCACTATGTGAATGTATATATAACATTTACCGCCTTGAACTCAATCCGTTCATTTCGCTAAAACTGATTTGCATTAATCAACAGTTTCCACAGAGTAGATCATAACCGTTTCATTTTACATCGTTAACGAGAAAACCTATCCATTAAACACGTGAACACCAAAACTATTTCTCGTTTGAAAATAATGAGCCCACTTATTATGAGAAAGTGAAAAAGTGCAAATCATACGTGGCATCTAATTGGGATATTGCATGTATTTTTTCCAAACGCTGCATATGGCTGTCAGTTAACACTGCGTGCACAATTTGTGTGTAAGTTTGTGAGGCTTTAGTAACAAGGCTTACTTCAGTTAGTAAGGTGCCTTGAGTTTTACTCGAAAATCTTCCGTTGAGAACTATAGATGAATCCATAAATCCCGATAAAAGTTTTACTGGTATGCATCAGACGCTAATCTGTGAACGGTTACCGAAGTTAATTTACCACCTATTTGTTGGGGTGAAACGAATGTATAGAGTATAAGCGACTGTTAGCAACAATACAACAGACATTTGTACAGGATGCCTGCCCGCGCACTTTCTGTGAAATGTTTCCATTATTTATGCCCAAATCATCATTGGTCGTGACCGGTACGCGTTAATTGTCAAACGCACAGAATGTTGTTGCATCGGATAAAGCCGTGATATCGAAGTTTCAGGTTGTTTGATGAGAAATATAGAACGGAATGACAGATTTTTCATCGACAGAGTGCACACGTTCACAAGAACGTAGTAAATACGGTTATTTAAGGAGTGAAATGTCTTCCCGAGTCAAATGATTGTAAACATTCATACAATTTGACTACGAAGCGTCCACCAGCATATATTAGGCAGAATGATTAATGAAACGCTATCTAGCCCAACCACGTCTGTATCGTTCTAAACTATATCATATAATTAAATATTTTGTTGATGATATTTCTCAGGACATCAGTTTTCGAACAGTGTCAGGCAAGTTTCTGATAATTTGAAAGTAAAGTTGATTTCTTTCATGAATTTGGACAAAGTAGTAAGACAGACGGTGTTGGATGCTAGCATTCCATATTGCCTCTTCACTATCAACTATCAATAACCAGGAACATATATATAACATTATTGAGGTGCGGGGTGAAGAAGTAAAATAGTGAATTAAGTGGGAACAAAAACACAAAACCATCAGGTCCATGGAACTCTAAGGCTTATATATGTTTGTTTTTGTGCACACAATGTTGGCTTGAAACGACTAATCGCAACCGCCTCAGCGAAACGCAAGAAACGCGGATTAGCGTGGCGTCTCACAATCCTAAATGTTGATTCTGGATTAATCCGGTGACCAGTGGCCAACATGTGTCTGGCGACAAACGAAGTCGGAAGTTTGCGTGATCTCGGAACTTCTTCACTTTGAACATCAAAACGTCTCGTCGCCTCCATTAAGTAAACATACAATGTGCCTGCAGACGTAGTCGTTGAACCAATTTGCAGGCTATCGTTACCTTCAGTAAAGGTAGAGCAACCTATTGACGCCAACCCACACTGTATTTGGCAATTTGTGTGTATTTACGGTGAAACTGACACCAGCAGAACCGATAGGTGGTTGAACCATAGGATGAAGGAAAATCTGTCGAAATGGGTTCAGGATAGGATTGCGCAGTCTAATTCCTACTAGGGGCTTTTCCACAACTGTTTCCTCTGCAGTAGAAATATTTTGTTGTTTCATTCAAATGATTTTTAACACTGCCTTAAATATTATCCCACGATTTTGTTTCTTTTCATGCATCATTATTGACTGCATCTGCTTCTATTAAATAATTGTTTGAATGTGATTCTGACTGGAGGGAATAGGCAACACTACGCTTAGTTTAAGTCAACGTGTTCCGGGTCACAACAAGCTGCGATCTGTGAAAAAGAAAAACCATTGCTTATCTCTGTCCCCGTTATGCAATTAGCTGACGCTGTGGATGGGATGCTGGAAGCTAACACATCTTCCCAACTGGCTCCAATCACCTTTCCCACTCCACCTCAGCAACCAAATGACGCACTTACCGCACAAATGGCTGCACTCACAATGCAGATGCGGCAGATGATGAACCATATTTCTCGTCGGAGTCAGTCATCATCTAATGTGCGTCCATTCAACCGCCAGCGTTCACATACACAGAGCAGGAATACATCATTTTGTTGATACCACCAGAACTTTGGTCTGCGTGCAAGGAAGTGTGACCAGTCATGCTATTTCAAATCTACCCCTCCGGGAAACGTACTGGCCAATCAGTAACGGCGACGACTGTCGCTGGCTTAATTCCAACATGTCGCTTAGTTTTCATATCAGATAAGTCTACTGGTATCAGATTTCTCATCGATACCGGAGCCGAAGTGAGCGTGATTCCACGGCGAACGGAGAATTTTTCCTACTGAACATAGTATTATTTCCGCTAATAATAGCTGGAAATAACGACATTATTATCTAGTGTATCACATATGAATATATTGTGCGACAACGATAGTGTAGTGAAAACAAGAATGTTTTCACCAATAACCACAGCTGCCAAGCTTTAATGGTCGTTTCCCTAATTACTGAACTACTAAAAGAACTTGCAGAGAGTAGATGGACACTACAAATGTACCTACCCTAGGTATTTATGGGTTTTAGTACCAACGGTTGGGGACAATGAAGCGTGTTATTTCATGTAGTGCTTTAGGTACAGACAGTGCTGTCGTGATTACCGAATGAAGCACAAACGGTCTTCCCTTCACGAATATCACAGTCATTTTGTCTAAGTGCTTCACAACAAGGTTGCCTTAGTTGAATTGCCTCAATTTTTAAAAGTAGAAACATTCAGACTTGGTATTACGATTGACATCGGTAATTTGATCTGTGTTACATTAGAACTCGTTCGAGAGTATACCTCCACTCACCCTTATAATCTGTGACTCATAATTTATAAAAGCATGAAGTAATTGAGAGTAAAACAAGGCAGAATTGTCAGCGTATAATCACTTAGCATAGCAAAGCAACTGTGAAAGCTTCCAGATAACATCACACTTGTACTCCTTACCCAGTCATTCGTTTGCAGGTTTTACAAACCGTTTGGTTAATTGCTTGGAAGTCGGATTTTGGGGTATCTATAAAGTTTAACACTGATATTCTTTCAGAACAGATTTAAACCAATGGACCGTAAGCAAGCAAGTACAAGGAGATTTGTAAAAGCAAAAACGTTACGTCAGTTGCTCGTACATTTTCCCAGAGCGAAGATAATTTTACCAATACTACTGAAAATCCTTAGCGGAGTAACACCGGAGTACGTGATTTTAGACGCTTTCCAGGCATGCTGGGATTGTGATGGTTCATTAAAATGATTATAGTATTTAGAACCTCCATTGGTAGAAAACGTCGCATTCCGGTAGTATAATTCCCACAAAAAATAAGTGAGAGTGTAGTTATTGTTTCAGTGAGATTGTGTTGCCAATACCAATAGAAATCAATCCGGAGTAAATTGCAATGGTTTGGCCAATGTTCATTGGCATTGAGAGCCATCGGAGGTTCGCTGAAATTGTTGGCACTCCATATGCGTGAGTCGTCAGTGTTTATAACTGTGGTACTGGATTGGATTTCTAGATGGTCTTTATTGTGAATAAGAATTAATAGAGAATCATCTGTCTGTTCTTGAGTAGCCTATACAGAATAGAGGAAAAATCAGTGGTTTTTTAAAGTTACAAGCATTGACAACAAGTAAAGGTCCAATTAGTACAGAGTATAGTCGTGACGTCACGCGCTTCCAGGTTATGGCGCCAAGGGCCATGTGGGGTACGGTCAAGAACCGTTGGGAGATCAAACAACACAATACTTGTGATGAAATAATTCTAGTTTGTCTCCGTCAAGCTATTATCAGATATTCAAAGATAAATCGATTGATCATTCATTCTGTTTCCAGACGGACCTATCTGCAAGGTAAATAGGAATTTAATCATTTTCGATGTGTCCAAATGTTTGATGCATACATGACTGTAGAATATACAGGATTGATGCACATGGTTATTCTCATGACTTTCAGAAGCATACGATCCGGCATTTCGTAAGCAAATCTGCGAATATCAAGAAAACCGTGATGGTTAGCAAATCTATTGGGTTACAGGCGCCCAACAATGAGTAACGTTTGAGATTATATCTAAGCAACTGTTTTGAGTGGCATCAAGGTCATTAGGCCACACCGAACACACGTTCGACCTTAAATTTATCATGCGCTCACGCAAATCAGTCTATTATTATTCATCTGCGAAAGGTGAATGGAATACTCGGATGCCCTGTGTCATCCTCTGAGTTTGGAACAATTGAAATCACGAGTTTTCGGGATGATGTTTCGTTTCGTGTATTGACAACCATGCATCTGATTAACATTTGTTCTACCTGTGCATTACAATTTCAGGTGAGTGGTCCTATATCATATTTTATTATGTTGGCCTGATTACTAGTGAGCGCATGATAAGATAAGTCCGTCTGGAAACAGAATGCATGATCAATCGATTTATCTTTGAATATCTGATAATAGCTTGACGGAGACAAACTAGAATTATTTCATCACAAGTATTGTGTTGTTTGATCTCCCAACGGTTCTTGACCGTACCCCACATGGCCCTTGGCGCCATAACCTGGAAGCGCGTGACGTCACGACTATACTCTGTACTAATTGGACCTTTACTTGTTGTCAATGCTTGTAACTTTAAAAAACCACTGATTTTTCCTCTATTCTGTATAGGCTACTCAAGAACAGACAGATGATTCTCTATTAATTCTTATTCACAATAAAGATCATCTAGAAATCCAATCCAGTACCACAGTTATAAACACTGACGACTCACGCATATGGAGTGCCAACAATTTCAGCGAACCTCCGATGGCTCTCAATGCCAATGAACATTGGCCAAACCATTGCAATTTACTCCGGATTGATTTCTATTGGTATTGGCAACACAATCTCACTGAAACAATAACTACACTCTCACTTATTTTTTGTGGGAATTATACTACCGGAATGCGACGTTTTCTACCAATGGAAGTTCTAAATACTATAATCATTTTAATGAACCATCACAATCCCAGCATGCCTGGAAAGCGTCTAAAATCACGTACTCCGGTGTTACTCCGCTAAGGATTTTCAGTAGTATTGGTAAAATTATCTTCGCTCTGGGAAAATGTACGAGCAACTGACGTAACGTTTTTGCTTTTACAAATCTCCTTGTACTTGCTTGCTTACGGTCCATTGGTTTAAATCTGTTCTGAAAGAATATCAGTGTTAAACTTTATAGATACCCCAAAATCCGACTTCCAAGCAATTAACCAAACGGTTTGTAAAACCTGCAAACGAATGACTGGGTAAGGAGTACAAGTGTGATGTTATCTGGAAGCTTTCACAGTTGCTTTGCTATACTAAGTGATTATACGCTGACAATTCTGCCTTGTTTTACTCTCAATTACTTCATGCTTTTATAAATTATGAGTCACAGATTATAAGGGTGAGTGGAGGTATACTCTCGAACGAGTTCTAATGTAACACAGATCAAATTGCCGCAACTGGTTTTTCCCTCACCTTTGATTGCTCTGTGGTAAACATAGTGAACAATACAGTTATACATACAATCACACTGGAGTGGTCCCCTGATTGGACATTGTTCAGTCCATAAGAACACACGGAGAATCGTCTACAAGTGGAACTGCGTTTAGATGGTGTTGACCTATCGAAAACGATGATCAGGTACCAAATGCAGTTTGTTACTGTTTGAAATGCTGACCAGTTAGCTGAATGTGTGTTAAAAGTTTACGAATGGATAGCCGAATGTAAACACTAGAACGCAACAGCAGGCAGGTCAACCAAAACGTGGCACACTTGTTGCCCCATATGAATTTCGAGTGAAACCGCCGTTTGTTTTTTACAAAATGTCGACGTTGATTTAACAAAGTGGAACTTTTCGGTGCAGCTCGAACCACTGTTGTGATTACTTTTCTGGCGCAGTAGGTAAGTTCGAAACAATAACTCAAATATATAACTCTGCATCAGAATCAAGTCAAGCGTCAACCATATCCTTTTTGAATACTTTTTCAAGCATGTTTTCCAGTGGGCCTGAAGTGGTTGCAATCTTGCACGCTTTGTAACTCCTGACGGCGTTTTAGCACACACAGAGACTGTCAGGTCTCACAATACTCAAAAATTCTTTATCCTGGATCTACTTATCACTGCTGTTAGTACGGATATTCAAAGGGATCTCTTGGTTAAGATTGGCTAGAAGGCTGAACAAAATAATGTAGCAAGCAGGGCGAGTCAGATACAATGAGAGCAGGAAAAACCCTCGAACAATGATATTGCTTCAAAAAATGTTCACGTTACACTACGGTAGTCTAAGTGCCTTCATCTGAGGAATAGGCAGGTCGCAAGAAACTGTGGTTCAGAAACAGGTTACGGATGACTGCCACGGTGCTAACACGAACGTTGCTGCATTCCATCAGATATTCCGGTCAAATGAATAACAGACATTTCCGATATAGAAGGGATGAGGTAGTTTTGCTTCTTCATAGTTTAGATGAAAATTTCTACCATGTCCAAATTCTACTCATCTTTCTTGTACGGAAAATATCAAAGTCTGTCAACAAGTCACTTCCAATAATGATCGCCTCAACATGCATCTGATTCGAGCTGCCATGCATTCCTGATCTATAATCAGTTTATCTGTATACAACATATCGAAAAACCTTTGGTAGACAGTTTGTAGAACCTGTACAGGAGGACAAATAAATATATCACAATAAACCTCAATACAAACTAGCATATGATGTCTGAGACTAATCTTATCAAGAACGAACAATATTCATGGAACTTTTAACGGTATGGGGAAAGTATTCGGAATGTCCCAAGCTTAGTTGATGATGCAAAGCGCTGCAGCTGAATTTTAATCCAACAAAGGAATGTTTTAAATTACCGCCAATCACAGACAGTCGGCAGAAGAACTAACATTTGAGCGTAACGCAGTATATTCAAAAGTGTTGTGTGTCTTTTCTATCAAGTCAAAAAAATGCACAGTGCGGTATGATGCACCATTTTCGGCAGTATTCAGCTAACACGGAACTTAGAGTTGTCGAACTAAAATTAGCTTACTATCAAACGCACAGTTGGCTTTAGCCATCTGCTTTCTACAGTACTCATGTTGCGTTGTCATTATTTTATGTTGCAGGAAACACTCGCTGGTCTGCTCTACCGCTCATTATCTTCTGGCCCTTTTGTTCGCAGGCTTTCTGATTCTGGCCCTGTGAAACTGGAACAAACCTCACTCTTGTATTCTCTCTATAGACCGTCCAGCTCACATTCAAGTGTACATAAACTTGCTCGGTTTCTGTCAACCTTATATTTCAAGAGTCTTAAGGAAATCCTGTAAATTGTTCTTTGGACAAGCGTGTTACAGCCAGTAGATTGAGAGATCATTGACGACGATTATCATTAGATCAGACATTCATTGTGACACGTTGCGTACGATGGAGCTGCAGTAAATAGCAAATTTGAACAAACTTAATTCACTTCGTTGTCCCAAACTCACAATAACATTTTTGAACTTTCCTTGGTGACTATGGTTGAAAGTACAAATTGTGTGGTCATGTGCATGAACTGTATGAGCTATACTTATAAGATGCAATTTCTCGCTTTTGATGCATAGTTTTACACTTCGTACATGGGTTTGATAGGTGAACAACATGGCTTGGCATTATGTCCATCATAGCGGCGCCGTTTTAGTGATCGTTTGTGTAAGTCGTGTGCATGGCTTACTGGGCCTTTGGCTCATGTTTGTTTCTTGTTGTTTACTTTTACAGGACTTGTTGGAACCCCTACTTCGGAAGAACGCTGTCCTCTGGTGTCTCCACATTACCCCAGAGTTGGTCCGTAAGTGCAACGAACAATCAGAGTAGAAACAGCCGGTTTGCATGTTACACTATGAGTCGCAACTCTACATCTGTGCTCTCTATCCGAACGAATTAGAACACACAACATCTTAAGCTTTCGGCACTTTTACTTAAAACGTTGAAGCCCACTATTTTGCCGACGGTTGGCTGACGGTTCTTAGCGTTCGAAGATTTGTTGACATGAAACTTGAGAATTGATGTCTTCCGATCTCCTTCACATTCATCTTCTTGTTTTGTAGAGTCAACAGACAATGCATTTCTAAATGCATGTCCATTCATTCACACAGCCGCTATGATTAACAGATGAACTCTAGATTATAAGTAAACATAGTTCGGTCGTTTGAGAACACCTGCTCTGTTTTCCAAAAGGTTAGGTCTTCGCTGGAAATATTGCGCGGAACATGAGCCCAAAGTTTTAGGAAGTTCAGTGTGTTGACATCACTTCTGTTGTGAACGTAGTATGAACAGAACAAAGGTAAATGGATGGGAGAAATAAAACATTGTTGCAAATTGTAATGCCTAGAAAACACGGAATACTTTTCGAAAATTTTGTAATCAATGTGCTTCTACTCTTGATTAAACAAGCTACATACTGTAATGCTCGTTACAGAAATTAATATATATGTGAACTTTCTACCTTATATATAAATGTTAATCCATGTTTGGGATATAAAGTTCCGCGAGCAAGAATATGCAATATGGCAGGAATTTCCAAGATAGGAATATATCGTCGTCAAGATATCCTATTCCCATCTAGGCGGTATGCGATCATAACTTCCTGAGCTTGTATAAATGATTCCTATAAAGCCCTCCTTTCTGCACACGTTTGTACAGTTTTTGTTCCCTACAAATTAATATAAATAAACCATTTCCCGAAAAGTCTAGCAGGGTTTCATTTATTATAACTAGAAAAGAGGTTTTTATAAAATGAGGCAGTCGGCATAATGTTACCTGAATGCGCTCATTGTGTAACAATTAAAGTTGCAAGAATAAATAGTTTGACGTGTTTGCAGAGTATCGAACGCATTTTCCCATCCATAGTATGCGGAATATGCTTTACAAATCTACTGAGGCTTGGTAGTGTTTTGCTGGTCTCCAGTTTTCCATTATTTGTTGCTAAATGACACATTGTGCTGCTAAAATGACTATATATTGAAAATCATGTGTATATCGCAGTTTCTATGCATTAGTTGAGAGACAAACTTTGAAAAAGAATCCGTAATATTAAAATTCCATGAATTTAATCAGTTTATTTGATTTTGTCTCAACTTTAATTTTGTCTCCTCAAATTCTGTTATTTCGGATATATATATATATTTCACCCACTTAAGAACATCTGGTAAACTATGCAGGTGTTTATATTGCTGTTTATGCTTTGCTTCAAGCTTTCAAAACCAGAACAACAGTGTTGAGTTTATGTGTTCTGTTTCGGCAACTGTGCTTTGACTGAAGCAACATTGAAGGTAACTACGTACAATAAAAAGAGATGGTATAATTCCCAAGAGGCGCTTTGTAGTTATGCGATAGTTTGAAATACGTAATAGTAATAGGAAATGTACTTAGCTCAAACCCAGAGCTAGTTTCTACACAGTAGTAATAACGGGGAGTGTTTTTCCTTTCGTACA
>JTDE01007027.1:19092-31040 GCA_014338405.1 Paragonimus skrjabini miyazakii | reverse complement strand
GATTATCTTCCTTGCCGTTGGATATTGAAATAGGCATATTTGGATCAACAGATTACGCGTCACTCGTTGTGAACTTGAATCGTTTGCGAACGATTGAATAATGAGTGAGCTATCGTCAACAACGAGTTGTTTTCGCGAAAACAATGCAAAATATTTTCACTGCCAAGTTAGTACTTTTGGCGCCTAATCGATGTATTCTAATTTTCCATTAACGCTGCTTCTTTACAATTGATGTACTGCATGTGTTTTGTCTGAAATTCCAGTTTAAAAATTTTAGAAAATATTTAGAAACCCAGGATTCGCGCCAAAATGACCAGTTTCCCTTTGGAACGACCTTCACATCAATTGCTGCGAGACAGACAATTGCTGTTCTTCTCAGTGCCTATAAATCAGAAGTCTTGTGATATATATGTAGTGTGTTAGTGGTTCCATCTTCCCGAGAAACTACTTAATGACGGATGATATGGTCTCTCTTTTATCGCATGTCCGAATAAGTATTCCCTTGTTATTTGATTTCTCTTTGTATCTCGGCATAGAGTCTAATTTACGATAACTTCTTTAACGGCTGTTTAATTACTTTGAGAGTGCTGTGCTTTCTCTGGTTTGTGTTGATAAGTGGCTCCATGTTTTATTATTATCTCTGAAAATAAACTACTAATCATCTTTATTCTTACAGCAGCTACTGAAACCGTCTACCTTACTCGTAGTCAGTGTGAGCCCTGTACATTTCCGTATGTCAAAATAAGACAATAAGACAGTGTCCGATTACGCCATATTCGCAGCGACTCACCATCCATGTATGTACCAAAAGGGGTAAGCGTGGCGTCCATGGAAATCACTTTTCTCTGGTGGACGACCGAGGTTGTTCGGGGTGTGACCAAGAAGACTTGGAGGGGATGAACGTTTAAACTGGATCCAGTGTGGCAATTATTGATGTCGGCGGCATGAAGAATATGCCAATGTCATCGAGACTTTCACATGTCGGCTTTGTCAATGAGCTTCATGTTTTCAGCTAAACAGTTTGCATTGCTTGTTTTCAGTTAAGCACTCACCATGTCATCCGTAAACTTGTTTGCATTAACCCGGTTATTTGAGGCATTTCCACCTGCTTCATGTTTTCAATCCGTTTTTGCTCGCCCATTCCGTTTGGCCACACTTATCAGTTCCATCTGTTACGTTGCAGGGTGGGCGAGGCTGCTGCAAACTCTATTCCCTCTACGAAGTGGTGCTGTGGTGACGACCATCTCCCGGATGGGTTAACGGGCCATGGTGCATAACTGAATGACCTTTACATATTCTAAACTAACAAAATATACATTCATCATCATTATGTATCTCCACCGTTTACCATGAATAAATATCTGGATGCACTCGGTGAAGTAGAAGTGAGTGCACGAAAGCGAGATGCATGACGACCATGCAGTGATCCTGCGGCTGTGAAAGTACCTTAACGCCAGAATTAGATACGTCCGATCGGGCACGCTTTTTAGTGAACGTTCACTTATCGCCAAAAACCTGTAAGCCAGCAAGGAACTTCACTAAAAACAGGCAACAGGTACCCCAGTGACACTGTAATGTGAAGGAGAACACGTTGTGTAACAAATCAGCTGCCGTATGTTCAGTGCGTGGCGTAGGGCCGAAGGCTCATATACCATTCGTTATTGCTGTCTTATTGTAACTTTACGTTAGTGGTCTTTCGTCTCGTCATCTACGGGAAATTCAACATACCAGACACCGGTGAAACTTTCATGTAAACTTCTACTTACCACCGATCGTGTGGCTTTTCTGATGATCTCAGCTGCAACCGTGTTGTTCCGCATTCATATTCCGTATGCATGGTTCCGTGTGCGCCTGCTGTAGTATGCCTTGTGGCAACTCAGTGACAGATTATTCCTCGGTGCGCTTAATCGCATGCAGCGAACGATCCATCCATTAGTTCATTCTTCAGGGTTGTCTAACTTAGGCCCTTTATGGTGGTGTTTATCGCACTCGAAAGCTTAAGGCAATTTTCCCTTGACGCGCCTCTCAGTGCAGCCGAGTGAGCTGGAGCCCTTTCTCGCGCTTCTTCTGGTTGTAGCCGTCGGTACCACACTACGCCAAAGCTAACTATCCATTGCTTTTCCAAACACTTAATTGCCACTGCTGATCAGAAAAGCCGTTTCGAATTGCCGGCGGACCAATGTTAAACACATAACAAATGAATCGATGAATTGTTAAGGGAAATAGATGTCTTCGAGATTTCCTTACCACGATGCATGGAATAACCGAGCCAAGGGCGAGGCAATTGTGTAGTACACTAATATGATGATTCCAGGTGATATCAAGTTGGAAACGATCATACGGGCCTCAAAAAATCATTTTCAAAGTATCCTGAAATATTGCAATACATGTCTCAGGACAAATATTTGGGGCTGATTCGGTGAAATAGTTGTGGGGCAATAAGTGAAATCGTTTATACCTGAAAATCGCTCATATTTACACTTCTTTCGAGAACATTACACATTTTTTGATAAAAGTAACATGTTGATCTTGGCAACCGATTTTGCATTGTGAAAATGCCCCATCGGTAGTTTCATGGTGGAACACATTTTTCCGTGTTGCGTGAACGCTCAGTATCTTGTAGTTGTGGAGATATACATGGATTTGTAACTTTCGACCGCCTTGAGTTTGTAGTGTATTTCACGCTAAGTACCTTAGTTATTTACCGTCGCAGATATTTCGCCACGTTAATTCTTTAACTATTTATCTGTATTCCATACTCGCTCCGTTTCCTTGTGAGTATTCAGGGTGGTTGGCAACCGACAGAGTTCAATTCCTGAAGAAAATCACATTTGACATTATCAGGCACGTTTTTCCACCTACGTTCAGACTACTACTGTGTAGAATTGGATAATATATTCCACTCTATCGCTGACAACCTCCATACTGTCCAGTGTATCGCTCACTAGTAACGATTATCAGCTTTTTGTTGCACCCTTCGTTAGTTCAAAGAGGTTTATCACCTGTAGACGTGTTTCTAAGTAAATCACCACTCGTTGTTATTAATTGCAATTATCTACACCGGTGCTGAGTAACAGCTTCACGGAGATATCCCTCAACGAAACTGAAGAAGATTAGTATGGTATAACTTTATCGCTTGAAAAATAAGTTTGCCGTGACCTCACCTGTTCCTTATCAATGTTCTTCAAATCTGAAGTTAACTGGATGGGGCAACTACAATTGTAGACGCATACAGCAAACTCAGACATTGTTTATTGGGTAAATTAACTGGACTGAGCATAATTGCACAGATTCCTCAATCACGTACTCCATTTGAACACCAGCGGTTTCATTTTGTGAATGATTCAGAATCAAAAATGCGATTACAATGAAGTGTCTTTTGTCGTTTACAACAACACTGTGTGAGGCGGGGTGAACGACAGTTTGCCAAACACGTCTCCCGAATTTCTTTTTCACCAACTGATCTAGAGAGGGTATGACTGGAGGTGACGTTTGTTTGATATGGATATAACCGGATGTGCTTCTATTCCTTTCATTGTTTTGTACTTCATTTCGATAACTCCGCCTAACTGCCCCCTCAGACCGCACTGTGCAACTTTCTTTTACTGAACAAAAAATAGACAAAAGCACCTTTGAATAGAACTTCTCTACGCTCGCGTGTCAGTTCTTCCTTGAACGAAGGTGATTGATAGCTAAATAAATCAATCCATTATTAGATTAAGTCTCATTTCCAGCGTTTTGCATCATCAACCATGTTTAGGATAGTCAGAATACGTCGCAACGTTATTATACGTCTCAAAAACAATGTTCAGTTTTTGTGACGCCACTCTTGGATTCCAAACGTTATTTTCCATCTAGGTTAATGGTATTTCATTCCATTTCCCACCAAGCAACCAGAGATCTTTGATGTTTCGTGCATGAATAACTCTGTTTACTGGATCCACAAAGTTCACTCAGTGGTTTACAATTCAGTATTCACAGTAAGCCATTGTGTCCACAACTCTAAAAGTTCCCCAGTCGTTCCTCATCGCTGAAGTTTTAGGCTAAAATTAGGAGGTAGAAATATGATAAACGGCCTAATCGGTCGTGTATTCCGATGATGGGTAATAACTTGGTCGTGCCTCGTCTGTTGACTGAGAAGACGACCGTGCATTACGGATCCATGTATATCTCCACAACTACAAGATACTCAGCGTTCACGCAACACGGAAAAATGTGTTCCACCATGAAACTACCGATGGGGCATTTTCACAATGCAAAATCGGTTGCCAAGATCAACATGTTACTTTTATCAAAAAATGTGTAATATTTTCGAAAGAAGTGTAAATATGAGCGATTTTCAGGCATAAACGATTTCACTTATTGCCCCACAACTATTTCACCGAATCAGCCCCAAATATTTGTCCTGAGACATGTATTGTAATATTTCAGGATACTTTGAAAATGATTTTTTGGGGCCCGTATGGCCGTTTCCAACTCGTTTCGACCTAAAACCAGCGAGTTTTAAGCAGTCGTTTCCACGTCCTTTTTCACGGAGGCCGACTGAATATGGAGGTTATTCACATAGTGGGCAGCAACTAACAAATATCGGAAATGCTCAAACGTACGCATTGTGGCGTTGAATGCGTGTTTAGTCGTCTGTGTTTAACTCAGCAGAATGCTCAGACGAATTCACATTATTGACCAGACGTTGGATGTACCCAACAACAGCCAAATGGTGACTCCAACCACAAGCGATAGTAGTAGGGGTGAAAACGAGAGGGAAGAGTCATTTATAAATATAAGGGACAGAAGCGGACCAGGGAAGGAGCATTGAGGCTCACCACTGTCATTGAAACTGGAGGACCCACAGTTGCCATTTACAAGATAGCATCGATTGAAAAGATAACTTTAGCCACTTGAAGAGACCACCTTACACTCCACAGCACAGGCGCTCGGGAAATTGTGTAGATCGTCAGTCCGAAACGAGTTGGAAATGACCATTTGGCCTCTAAAAGATAATTCAAAATTCTCATGAAATATTAAAAGGCAAACTTCAGGAAAACCACACAGGTTTTTCGAGTGTAACGGTTGTGTTGCAATCAGGAAGCTCGATTAGCAAAGCCGAGTGGTTCACCCGATTAACCGTCCTAGGGAAGTTAACGTGAGTGATATCAACGCCAACGCAGTGGTCCACTGGCTTCGTCCCCTGAGCAACAGTCATGGTTAGGTCCGCCTTATAAGTACGACCTTTTTTGAAAACGAGTTGCACTGGCTTGCCGAATTCCATCATCCTTCATCACGAGACTAGTAATTGGTGAATTAAACATGAAGTACAGATGGGGTGAGCAACACACCTTTGAGCGGTATAGCGGTCGTCTGGAGGTGAATTATCATTAACAACACGCCACAATTATGACTCGTGGTATGACAAGCATGGAGCTTCTGGTATGGTGTACCAGGACCTTAAATGAAGAATAAGAATAGGCGAGAAATTGAAACACATACTGGTAACCATCAATGTAGTCTACAGCCGGCGACAGCATAGTCTAACAATTATCAGAGGCATTAGTATTCATGATATGAAGATTGAATTGTTGCAGTTGAAATGGTACTATTGGAAATCAATTTTATCGTCGGAGAAATAACGGGTATCATAGTGGGCCACTAACCGTCAGATAAGTGAGAACCGAGCTGCGTACAAGTGGCAAGTTACACCGAACCATAGTCAGACCGCAATAACCTAGACAGTTTGCAAGCTGTAAATGATAGGGTGGGACATATTACCTCCATTTGAACCGCAGATAGAAACAACCACGCAATAACTTCAAAGAGAATCGTTTTTAGGAATTACTTGTCATCGACCGTTTTCTACCTGTAATACTGGCAAAGAAACAGACCGAAAATGTAATTCAGGTATGCGATTAATCTACAAACGCAATAGCATAGGTTTCATTGGAGCTTACTTAAGTGTTTAACGTAAAACGCAATGAGATTGGATAGTACAATATCGTCTATGTCTCTCAAACCACACAAAATCTAGCGCTTATGCAAACAAAGTATGTATTCCACCGTGAAAATTCTGATGGAAGCACTTCCAGAACGTTAAGTTGAATACGAAGGTCAACATGAGATTTAATCGAAAAAACATAGAACATTTTTCCAACAACGAGGCGAATATGAACAAGTTTTATATATAGCCGATTTTTTTCATTGCAACACAACAATTATATTCGAAAAAGTCCGTATGTTTGTCCTAAAATATGCATTTAAATATTTTACGAAAAGCTTGAAAAACCTTTCTTCGTGCCCAAATGGCCGTTTCCAACTCGTTTCGGCCTTAAAACCTCATACCGACGAACTACAGAATTGCCATAGAAAGCTACTCCATGAGCCACCTCGATGATATATTCAGAACAGCAAGGGTTTATCTTGGGTGAGGCCAGCTAAAATACAAATAGGTTAAAAAACGATCTTCAAACGAGTGAGACAACGTGTACTGATAAGTAAGTACATTTAAGTTGCAAAAGTGAGACGGAGTTAGATACGAAAAGGCAAAATAGAATAAATGGATATCAGAAACATCTGGGAAGAACTTGGTAACATATCCGGAAACCACGCGGTGCATAGGTGCCTTCGAATCTTTTGACAAGCACCGTAGTATACCGATCGGATTATGACTACCTAGATGGTTGGATCTACCACCCCTGAAGGCAGGAGGAATACTATCACACTTTCAACTGCCGCATACCACACGGGTTAAGTTAAACCGCCTAAGTAAAAGGCAGGGAAACTTAGAGAGCTGTTTGGCACCTTCCCGAAATGCTTTGGGATAAGAATGAAGTCCAAGCCAAGGAAGCGATCTTTAGGGTGCATATGCCAATCAAAAATGCCTGTAAGCGAAGTATCCACAGTGCTTACGTCGTATATCCGGTCGACAGTTCAATTTTATGGAGTTGAATGAATGAAGCAAAAGTTTCACTGTGAACATCCGCCAAAATATTTTAGGTTTCTGTGTCAGAGCTAGTAAGTTCTACAGGTTCAAGAACTGTGGTACTTCGGCCTTTGTTTTCCAAGTTGAGGGTGTGTATCTGAATAAACTTTCGGGTTATTGACGAAACGTGTGTTAAGCCATAATTGATGACAATGGCGAGCCTCTTTCATGACCGTAGTGCATCGGTTCATGATTTGTGCATAAACGATATGATTACTCTCAAACTAGGAGATCCTGTAATTTGTGCATGAATGTCACTTTTTGAAAATGTTATAACGCTCCATTGCGAAGTTGACGTGGCAAATTATTGTGTTATCCGACAGCCAGCAGTGTAGACCCCTCACATACCGTAACGAGAACGTCCGCCAACCTAGCACACGGTTCTTGAACCGAAAGGAAGAAGTTAACATCGTCTCACCTCTGAAACGTCAAGTACGAATGTAGCGCGTCCACTTCGCCTTGCTTTAGTTCCTATGAATACCAATAACGAAACTGGTCATATCAGCGTTGCAGATGAAATCGGGCGGGATAACTGCACGGTCTCTAAGCCCGTGAAAGATAAGGACTTCAAGAATGGCAACCACTGGGCTCCCGTTAGTGAGAACACATTCAGGACGCGGGGGAATATGCCCATTCCACAAGTGTGTGAAGCTTGAGGCATATTCATTTAAGCCCAAGGTCTCCATTAAGTGGAAGAAACGTGTTGCCACAAAGTCTTAAGACTGGCATTTGCGAACGCAAAGAAGTTCGCTCTATAAGTGTTGAAATCCCCGAGCAAAAGAATATGAGAAATCTTAAGGAGGTGATAGTTTCTAAATTTGTTAAAATGAATGCACCTCTTGAACGATCCAAAGACGAAGGTTCCTATAGCACTACAACCAACCGAAGGTCAGCTTTGATTAAGCAAACACTGCACCAAGCTGCCTCGCGCATGAGAGATTGTTGGATCATCACAATTAAAAGTCTAAATTGGGGCGCCTACATAGACAGCTGTCCCACCAGCCTTCAGCTTTATCAGTCCATGGTAGCAATACGCCATCTATTTCAAGTTCAGAATTCTTGAAGAAGGCGCTAAGACAAAACTCTGTTAATATCCGTGGAGTTGGAGGGGAGCAGAGATGGCAAAGTTCGACGGGTTTATCGAACAGACTAAATGAGCCAGTGTAAATACATTCAACGGACCTGACGATAGAGGAGTGCTTACTGGGGTAGCATTGTGAATGCTGTAAATCATTCACGTTGTGACTGAGGAAACTATCGCCGACCAAGCCCGAATCGAATGCTCGAAGAACTAATTGCACTATGAATTGACCGGCAAATACACGGCTATCAAATCTCAATCTCTCGCGTCCTTTCTTGACAATATCGAAATAAAATGGTGCCCCAATAGGGAACGAGTGACACCTGTGGCAACAACACTCCAGAGTGTATGCTTCCGTGTCTTGGAGGCAACAGCGGTCTTAAGAAGTTGTGAGCGGCAGTCTTCGGGTCCAGGGGTTTCACGAGAGATGAGCTAAATGCGCTGTGCATGTCATATCAAACGTAAAATCCGAAAGTATCCGCTGGTCTCTATCTGTCGTTGGAGAATCTAATTCCCCGAAAATACCGTTTAATTTGCCTTCAGAAAGGCCTAACTCGTTACTGCTTGAAGTAACTTTCGTGGGGGTCACGGTCTTGTGTCACTTCACTCTTCGCGGACGCTATCAACCTTTGTGTCAATTTCTGGCACCCCGCCCAAACACTCGTCCATTAACTGAGGCATCACCGTGCCGTGTGGAACTTTATTTGGTCCACCTTCTGAGAATGTTTTCTGATTGGTCACAAACCTCTGAAATATGATTCAGTTTGTGGCCGTGTTGTCTTCGGAATGAGTAACAGAAGAAGAATTCGGCCCGGAACCAGTGTCTTCTTTGTGTCCGTGCGCTAACCTCGGGTGATTGGGTTGGCCGGGGCGATGCGAATTAGTCGTGCATACTCCGTAGTAGTTTATTACCGTTGACCGTCGTCCCGTTATCTACAGTTCTATTAACCGTTATTCTGTTGTCTATTTACGCACTCGTATGCCGCAGATATAGTTACAACAGTATCAGGCTCAGGTTCGTTCATACTGGAGTTCGGAACGTTCCTGCTGACGATGTTTCGTGATCATTCTATGGTTACGGTTTTTCTTCTCAGCAACCTGCGCCTCTGCTGTTCGGCCCAACATTCAACTGGGAAAACCCGCTCCCCGAAGGCAATAGTAAGTTTATAGTGAGCCAGAAGCATTTTTTCAATTTCGTCAACGTGCATCAATAAGTTTAGTGCTAGCCGCTGACTCCCAGAATACATAAAACCAAAGATTCTTGCCGTGATCTAGGACAGAACGGGTCGACTTCCATTTCTGTGCATAAGCTCACTCAGAGCTGGCGATAGTGTTTATCGCGAAACTTTAGACTGCTATCTGTTCGCTTGGGAACGCCTTCGAAGATCACAGTCTTCCCAGGCAGCGGAGCTCAGCTTCTTTGAGGTAG
This sequence comes from Paragonimus skrjabini miyazakii, assembly GCA_014338405.1. NCBI lineage: Eukaryota > Metazoa > Platyhelminthes > Trematoda > Plagiorchiida > Troglotrematidae > Paragonimus > Paragonimus skrjabini miyazakii. The sequence continues at coordinate 21,557 of JTDE01007027.1, read as the reverse complement.
CGGCACAAACACCTCTGGATATTCCAGACGACCTGATGCTGGCTTTAACGACTGCAAACGACGCTCTCCGGTTTTTTTACCTTCACTTTTATTGTTTGTCAGTTTCAGTGCTGAATGGGTGAGAGCAACAGTCTGGGCGATCAGGTGTTAAGCAACCGCGCACTCTGACGCGCTGGTTGGCGATATGTCAGCAAACTGCACGGAATCAGCAACATGTGATTGTTCGGCAAACAAGACCGAAGCGGTTAACTAAGCAAACTTACAAACGCCACAAACTTACTGAGCGCACTCCAAGTGATTTCGCAGCCAAAAATTTGTACGCGTCACCGGTATACAGAAAAACGTTCGGTGAACCCATACAAAACAACGGAAGCAGCGCGTGACATGATTTCTAACACGAGCAATCTTGAAGCAACAAACAGTTTGGTCGTTTCAGCTTGATTGAGTAGAATAGTCAGGTAGTCATGCACGACAAAGTTATTCAAACTGAAATTGTGTCTCTTTATAACGGCGGAACAACTCAACTTCAGTCACCACCCGAATGTCAAAATTTAAACTCAAAATTCAAAAATCCCTGTAATAAAATGTTCGGTGTTGAACCAGCTAGCAGCGAAGAGCACCTGTGGAGATTCCACGGTTTCATTATACACCAGTGAGATAACGGGTTGGAGGGAAAATGGCAATAACAAGGGTATATGTGGTTTTGAGTTCCCGAACGCCAATAACCACCAGGTAGCAACCTAGTCGTATAAACGATACTTGAGTGCGCCGATTGATGCTGCCAGAACAGTCATCCAAGTCGAACGAACTCGGGCGGAAAAACAATGCCATCAACACGCGTGGTTGCCACGATTTATAGCAGCGTTGAACTTATGACTACTGAGATTAACCTATCAGTCACGGTAAAAGGTTTCTGTTGGGGCATTCAAAGACTCATAGAGACTTGCGTGTCAGCATAAGTTTGCCCGTTATTGGATTGATAGAAGAAGTAGGGTGCAGCACTTGTTGAGAGTTCCGTATCGTAGTGCTTAGAGTTGGGGTCCAGGCTTGCAAAAGAATATACTTGTTGCCGCACGTAATTGGCGGCTAGACTGCTCACCGACCCAAGGCACGTGATTGATAGGTTTTGACTTGAAATTCTCAATATGTACCCATACGAATTTCAACGATTCCGCGGTGAATCTAACAATGTTGACGTCTGCAACATTTCGGAGACTTGAATCTCAAACTATAGTAAACGTCCTAAACTAACATAATTTGAGCTGTCCATTAGAGATTGGTTTTAAACTTTGGGTGACTCCAGGGCCACCGCTACCGAGCATCCAGCAGGAAGTATAGCCTTCTGTACGACGGCCAAAGCCGCAGCTGTAGACAGTGTTTTGTTCCCATTCGGAAGCAGTCTTCACTCACTCATACGAGTGATAAAGGCGGTAAAAAAACGCGTGACTGAGGAAAAGCAAAAACTAACTTCAGACATTTGCGAGCTATGGAGTTATCCACAAGTTCGTGAATGGATGAGATGTTGGTTAGTAAGAGCGCGACCAGTCGAAGCGCAGATAGAGCCTTAGCACGATTGTTAGGAACGAAGACGACCACGGCGAGCATACTGCTTCCCGGGCTACAATAGTCTTATTGTTGCCTGCTCAGCAAATTGCGTAAAGGCCAGACTCCAACGTAAAATACCCGAGGATATCTTTGTTTTATCTCTCGATGCTCCAACTGACTGTGGTAACATCGGCTTCAAGAACGCCCCTTTCTCGGATCTGGCCGTTCCCGTTCGGTTGTTGCGTGGTCATTTGAGCCTGAGATGTGAGTGCCCAGGTCGGTAGTCTTGATGAAACCGAGCCTCGTCTAGATGGCCTGTTTGGGTAAACGTCAGCTCTTTTAGATGATGCTGCCGGTCAGAACACTATGTGGGTTGGTTTAGCTTGCCACGCCCCTTTAAAGTTTTACCGTGACAAACGTATAGCGTCGTGCACAGGTTGGTGGCGTAAAGAAGGTTCAATAAAGCTGAAGTTTGCACCAGCACTTAGGTTCTGAAACTTAATGAAGCTGATGATCTAGATAAACTCGTGCCGACACTTTCCAAAGATGGTGAGGAGACGTTAGTGAAGAGAATAAATTAGCCGTTTCGACTTGTGTGGGTGAAAGGAAACATCCCACTATGCTGGGATTACGCGATAAAAGTTCTTGAACAAACAAATCGAACATTATCACTTTTGGTTGCCAAATACCCAATGGTTCTGCCTCACTAGATGGTCATCATATAGACACCACCACATCAGTTCGAGATCTAGAAATATGGTAATAAACTCCTTCAATATCTCCGAACATGTACACCTTCACGTAACAAAAACTAAAAGGACGGCAGGCTGTATCAAAGAGACATTCGGTCTACCGGAGGCAGGGCTGGTTGTTTACAAAATGCGTGCTCGACCTCAACCTGAATATAGCACTTTCATCCA
>JTDE01007025.1:10339-30116 GCA_014338405.1 Paragonimus skrjabini miyazakii | reverse complement strand
TGATTCACATTCGGCAAATGACAGGAGATTATCACCGATGCTAAATGTGCTCCGGTCTGTCCGCCCTATCAACGTCTGTCAGATAAGACCTAAGCTGGTCTAGCTCGATCTATGTTGATTATTGTTTTTCTTGTTTCTTCATAATTCCGACGTGTTTGTTTGTCCTTTTCTTCATTTCCTTTTTTCCTCCTTCACTGCCGTTTCACTTTTTTCTTGTTTTGACTATTTTTTTTACTCGTCTCCACTGTTTTCATTTTTTTAGCTCGTTTATTCGTTTTTTGTTTGCGCCCTCTTTCTCTGTTGATGTTTCTTCCTAACCGTTCATTTTCCTTACTTTTGTTCGTCTTTTTTCCCGCCATTCACCTTATGTGTTTCTCTGTGTTTTCCCCACGATTTTGCTTTCCCTTTATTTGGTGATATCTTTGATGGCCGCTGTCCCGCTATCCAATGGATAGTTTCTGATTTCTACACTGAATCTTATTCCCGGTCCCGTGGTTTGTTTTCCAACGTGCGTGTTACTGATTGTACGCATCAATTTCAGAGCACCTTTTGACCATTTTGCTAGCTGTCACTGGAACTACGTGTTTTGCGAAACTTCTCTCAACCCTTTCTTTGGGCTGATGGGACTTGCTGCATGTTTGCAGGCTAGCAGCAATCTTCTGATCGTCTCCAACTCATGAGAAACATTGCCACGACACCCAAAGAAAGTAATTCACATGGAACCCCTCGTGACGTGTTATAAATACCTATGAAAGTTTTGAATATTACTGCCACACTTAAGCTGGCCTGCAACGCACAGGTACAGATAAACTTCTGACAGGTACTTTAGTTACTGGGCTGATCTGCAAACATCATAACGTTCGAAAAATTTACCGCAATCTGAATTCGCCGGCAATCTTTTCACGTGGCTTCATAGAACTTGACAGCCACCACACAGTGAGTGTCACTGCTATCTTGCAAGGGGGTCACTTCAACAAATTTCAGTTATCGTGAAATAGCTGTCTTGAACAATATAAATTGCCACCTGATTGTATCTGGCACAGGTTGCTGGTGTTGCACACTCACATCTTTAGAGACATCCGTTTGTCAAGGTGAACCCCACGGCTACGCAGTTGAGTCAAGTGACTTGGCATGTCAGCTCGAAGGCGTCACTGGTCCAGTGCTATCCATTACTTCCGTTCAATACGTGAGCCGGTGCTTCTAACTTGTTGGCTCTAGACGATGCAAATACGTGGTCGCATACACGTGCAATTAACTGCTCACGCAGATAAGTCCAAATAGGGCCTACCCAGTTGACTCGACCGCCGGCAGGTACCCATACCACCTGGGCGGTCGACGTGAGCAGGAAAACGTGACTGGTTTGGGTCCGAACTACAACATGAACAGTTTGGTGAATAAGAGAAGGAGCGACATCAACCCATAACCTCTGAGGTAGCACATAAATCAAGCTGCGTTATCTTCTCTCTCTGTAAATATTGACAGACTTCTCTGGGAGTCCGTTTGCGGTTGACGCCTTCTGTGATAGTTTATTTTACTCTTACATCCACCGTATCGATTCCCGTGAATGTATGGCGAAGGCTTACATTCTGGTTTCTGTCGGTTGTCTTCTCTCAATTAACGTCGTCGTCCTACTCAGTGCTGATGACGACTGAAGAGGTGTGCTTTTCAGCATGCGGTAGTCTATCGCCCACGCTTGCACATTTCACTGAATATCGAGCACTATCATTTGGTTATACGTGCTGGAGTTCAGTTAGTCACTGCTTAGGGTGCATAATATATGCGTCTTGTACTTCCGCCAGTCACCACCAGCTCTTACCTATACAAACGAACACGCAGAATAGGTCTACTAGCTAAAGCTTGAGTTGGGTCGAAATCAGAGAATAAAGATATAAACGCCTCAAATGAATAAAAGCAAATAAACATGGATCACTTGTCATGGGGAAGTCAGAATGTAATAACTTTACAAAATAGGTTTTATCCCAGAATGAAAACAATAGACGAAATAGCCCTGGTTAACTGTTGGTAAAAGCCAAAATTTGTTGAGTCTTTCAGCCAATACCAGCAATCTGCTGAGGTGTATCTTCGTGGTATTACTCATAACGCTCCGATAGCATGACAATGAATTTTTCCTGAATCAGAACACAACGTCCCATTTATCTTGATAGTTACATATCACATGATCGTTCTGTTAACAGCGAAATTTTGTCAACTCGAAATGAACAGCCTTTGTACTTTTGAGATTTAGACGGATTATGAGCCGAACAGAACTGAATGATAGTTGCCGGGTTTACGAAATGCTGAGATTTCAAACTGTCCTGAATTCAAACCGTCGAGATCTTGTCTGACAGGATTACAGACAGCTTCCAGTGTGATTAGTTCTGACGGATCACTGATCACGATATGATCAGATGTCTACCCTGACTACCGTAGACGTTTCGTCAGGTATGATGACGACAAACTGTCGACATACTGTCCAACAGAGTTTCTTTCTGCCGGACAAAACAAACATTTTGATCTAATGACCTTATCAACCTTGGGAACAGAACTACAACCTAACTGGTATAGTCAGAAAGTAAAAATTAAACAGATGGATCTTGATATACTTAAGCGCATTATCACTAAGCAATAAACCATGGCTAGGAGGTTGAGCACTTATGCTCACCTCTTGTTTAATTGACCAAGTTCTAAATCCTTTGTAATTTTTACTTTCATTTTCACACCTTAGTAAAATGCTACAAATTCTCATCGACAATACCACTATATAACAGCGAGTGGGAGTGTACTTTTTCAAAAGAGAACTGCATCCAGTTTATAAGTGTGGGTCCTTTACAATCATCTGTAAGTTCCCACCAAGTAGATCTCTTGAGGCAAGGTACACTAGCTTACCGGAGTGTAAACTCACCGTTCAGTATCTGATATTGGTCTGATGTAAACCAAATCATTGAATTTCTTGAAGAAAATGTTCACATCGGAACGATTTACCATTTTCACAGAACATGTTCACATAAGCAGGGTAGCACAAACACACATTCGTGCACATTAACGAGCACCAGCCAGTACAAGTGGATTTTGATATAAGTACAACAGTATTTTAACTTACAGGATCACAGTTTAACTACATCCATAGACGCCGGCACTTTCTACGGAAATTAGCGAAATGAAAACGAACGCTCTTCTGTTCGAATTGGGGCAGCCTTTATAATCTTTTTGTCACAATACGTGGCAAGTTGAATGCTTTGTGTACCTTGTTCATCGTGGGTGTTATATATTTCTAGCCAGGGAATCTTCACTCGTAATCTTCCCTAATTAAGATTGATTGATTGATTGATGTCCAGTATGTAACATTCTTAAGATATTTAGTGCATGTACCGCTGTTTCAAACTGCCAGCTTCGCAGACTGAGCAATCGCAGCGTAATTGACAAAATCAATAGACGAACATCACCTAACAACTACCACTTTAGCTTGGTCCACGAAGCTTCGTCTTATACCACAACGACCACTTGTACAGTATCCACAATCTTCTTATAGTAGACATCAGTCACTGTCACGAATATAACTCTGATTACTACGGCCGAAAAAGTATTCAGTTTTTCTACCAATACAAGGTTTTCGGTGACAAGAACGATATACATAAGATCCTGAAAAGATATTCATCGCAAATGTCTTCGCTAGGTTGACCTACTATAACTCTGTGATTCCCTAAGCGACGTGAATGATCACCTGGTGAGCCACGTTGCGCATCGAGTACTAGTTATGCCACAACTTGTCAACGTGATGAATCCACAGCACACTACACCGAAGAGGGGCTTGGAATAACTGAATGTAGTGGGCAATACATTGTATGCACCGATGAAGTAGAAGCAATGCGTTCTAACGCGAATAATGAGCTATCATAATAGGTGTATGATCTATGCCATCATTGTGTTTGAAGTAATCGTTGCTCGGATTTGGTTTTAGACTTTGGTGACGAGTCGGAAAATTCATCCCAACCTAATCGGATTCCAACATGGTCTGCAAATGGACTCATGTACACGGATAGGACAAAAAACACTTCATAACTAGGTTGCTACTGATGAGAATCGTGGATTCCGTTGACATAAGCTGAATGAAGTTCACATGTGACCACAGCATTCAATTTTGGACGGAATCTTCAAGCGGTCGTTTCCAAAATGAAGCATCACATTTGAGTTTCACTCACCCCAGAGATCATTAGTGGTGGGTATCTTTGCCACGACTGGAAATCGAATTCCGGCCAACGTATTCATAGGGCAGTCATGTTAAATACTGTTTCACTAGCCTGACATTAGACAGGACCAAATTATCACACCTTACGCCTGGTGACATTTGCTTAAGGACACTGTGTCTGTTATCCAGTCTACACAGAGACCAGCTCCCTAGGTTGAGTACTGTTCCGTATCCCCGTATATGATATAACGGTTGTGAGAAATGGATACTCTGCTTGTTTATGATCACCTGTTCAACAGTTAGACAGCTGAACTTACCGTATTCATACAGAGCAATACAGTTGTTAGTAGCTCTCCGAAGCACTTCAGCTTCGAACGAGCCAAAACAAAGGCATAAAAACGGTTAAGAGCCTTGATGCCAACATCCCGGCAGTCTTTTGGCCTCACAATTTTATAGTAATATACAACCATATGAACATAGTGAATTCAAGTCTTTTTAGCCGTAACAAACGTAAACGTAAACCTGGGATGGACTGCAGTTACTCGATTTTCGGTGCACGGCAGTCTAGTGATATCTTCAATCTCGTCATAGCATTCACTGTACACGGACTATCTACAGTAAACTTTGTTCATACAGACCAAAAACAAACAACAAAATCCACAAAAAAAGATTGAGCCGACGTTCTAGTCTTTAAACTGCAACAGTGTTATCTGGGAGAAAATAGTTCCAGCTCAGTACACATTACGGTGGCAATTGTTCGACTTCAAAGATGTGCAGAACGAACGTCAATCTTAGGGGTACCTAAAGTGTTCAGCATATCGCTTAACTATCCAAGCGCGCTAACTTTTCTCCTCACTCCGAATATGCATTAGTGAACACTACTCAGTATGTCAACAACTTAATAAAAGGGAGGTAAATCCTTAAACAGACAGATGTATGTTTAAAGTCAAGTGTGATATCCCAGTTTAGCGTATCCATATCCTTTTATAAACATCGGACCGGAATTTAGAAAAACATCTAGAGCCTCACAACAAGAACTTCAAAGCGTATCTGTCTCCCCCAACCTTCTGGTGTGCTATTTTCACCCCTCATACTCTCACATCGTTTCGTTTGGATTGATATGAACCACTTCGAGAAGCATGTCACCTGACCAAGCTAGTGCTTGCTAGCGATGATCCACCTTCATTGTTCACATTACGACAAACGGAACGCGGTCTAGCTCGTCAGAGTCAATCTCATAATTTGACGTCAGCTGGTTCGAGTCCCTCTCAGACTATCGTTTCTAAATGATTTTAACCCAAGGCAAAGGCAATAGTATCAGCCCAACCCAACGTTCTTCAAACATTTGTATTCACGTATTGAGTGAACGTGCAATTATGCCTTTCAGTCAGTGTAATCTGATACATTGTCATTTTTTGCAGCAGTGTGTCGAGAAATCGATGATTGTCATGCCTTTTGCGTTGAATAGAATGCTCGCTGGGTCGCGATAACTCACTTAATGAATGCGTTGTAAAGACGTCGGGTCAGCAAAATCAGGCAGTCATATTTCTCACCCGAATATGGAAGTTAAGCAAGCGAAGAAGCAACCAAATATGTGTTTACAAACCACGGCATTGTGGAGAAATCTTTAATAAGACAGCGGGATTTGGTTTGATTTCTTGAAAACTGACCTAAGTTATGAGGCGGTTTAAATCACCATCTAACAAACGAATTTGATGTACATCGGAATAAATCTAAACACAAATATTGAGAAGAAATAGAAAACATGCCGTCTGCAGATTTGTTACTGGTGTCGAACTAGCTAAATTGCATGTGTTAACATAATGATGAGCGCTGATTACTGCTAACTAGGAAGGTAAAGTCCATACACCTCACTAGGAGTTTCCAATACTCTCAAAAAGATTTCGAAGAAACTAACAACGACCGATAAAGTTGACGTGAAACAGTGTAGATTTAAATTACACAATTAACCAAATGATTAACAAAGAGCTCAGCTGAGTTGCATGAAAATTCAGACAATTAACTTCAGTAAAAGCAGGAAACAGTATTTCATCGTTTGAACCAGAAGCAAGATAGTTACGCGGATATTTTACGAAATAAGATGGAGATACTTGGAATTTTTATGTGATGATTCAGAGTACTGGTTACAACACCATGGAACAGACGGTCCTTCAGTGATGGAAACGCTACTTATTGAGAGTTATCCGTGTTAATAAGTACATATGGGGGTACGTATGAATGGAAGTTATTGCAAAGGTAAGTATGAAATCCGTGTTATAACAGCTGCTGAAAATCATTGAAACTAATATTTTTTTTGTTTTTGACTCGTTGAGACTTAGCAGTAGGAGTAAGGCAAAATTTATAATTGTGGAAAAATGAACGCAGTCATTTTGTTCAAATTCTTATGTCCACCTGAACAACAGACATACTGAAAGGGCGTCCCAGTCGGGAGATGAGGAACTTGAGAGAGCACAAGCTTAGCTGTATGTACAGCGATCGCTTTGGACTCTGACAGTGTGAATAAGTAGAAAATGAGTGGCGGCTGAACACCACACAGTAATCTCGAGCAACCGTTGTTGTACCTCCAGTCGTGCAACGGTACTGATTCTAGTCAGCAAGGCATGAGGTGTTTGCGACTTACGGTGATAACTAACAACCAATTTGATGAGGCTCGTGATTTCCGAGAATTCGTGCTCCATCTACAGCTCCAAGGTATATAAGATGTAAATAACAAAACCGTAACCTGGGAATGGATACCACATCAAAATTTCCTCCGGCAATCCCAGTTGCTAACCGATTTGGCGAACTTCGTCCTTATAAACATTGGCCGACGGTTGGGTCAAAAGACCATCTTTCTGAAGATGCCGAGCAAGAACAGTTGAATCATGGTGTGTTTTCATCGTGTCTGCCCATAAACTGACTTGTTTTGAGACCGATTCGTTCAAGTCAGGTTGCAAAGTGCTCCCACGGAGCGGTAATGTTTCAAGATCCAGTTCCAGCTCGTCCCAGATCTCCTAAGCGACACGCACAAAGATATACCTTTAATAATAAGTCGTTACTTCTCCAGATTGGTTGTGGACGAATTAGGTGGACCAGTGGGAATATTGCGAATCTCCACGAAGGTGTTCAAGCTACCATCACTTAAATATGTATGTCTGCGCGCTCCGGACTGTGAAATAATGGTGGTGATTGTTTATAACTTTTTATCAGAAATATCCTCCGTGTTTGCAGTCTTCTGCTCTCTGGCACAACGAGACCTGCAGTTGAATCATATTGACTTTTTTAAAGTAGAATAATGGTGGGAACTACAACTTTCGTCTTAACTTGGACCTAGAAAGTGGTCACACCGGACAGGAAAAGCATCCGGGCACTAACCAAGTACATTTGAGGAGCTCTGGGGGATTCGAAAACTGTGGTAAGTTCATCTTATATGAATACGTTGTCGAGACTTACGGCAATAAATTGCTGTCGATGGATTGCTCGAACCAACAAGGTCGCGCACAGTGAACAGCGCCGACACTTTGCGCTGACCGACACGTTTCCGAATGGTTGCCATATAGTCTACAGTCCGACTTTTCATCTGGTAATCACTTTTGATTTCAAAGAATTATAATAGAGTATTGTTTCAAATCCACTGACCGCATGGAGTAGGATCCACTTCAATATTAAAGTGAACGCCATGCATTCTCTTCTTATTGTTTTCTATGGCGGAAAGCACAGGGTCAGGCTTTGCAATTATGTTGAAACCTGTTTCTCTTTTAGTACACTTTGACATTTCTTTTAATAACAGAAGTGACTTATTACAGTCAACGGAAAATTGACCGTTTTCTTGATTTTCTACTTTAGCTAAGTGTACTCCGAATACCTTATCCGTTAGTTCCATTCCGTAGCATATGCCCAAGATACAAACAACAGATTCAAACATTTCGCTTCTGTTGAACCTATTCCGTTGGCGCCAACAGAATCGGAGCTTCCAGAACTGACGAGGTCCTTGTAACCTGACTCCCACTGTAGATCTAGGTGGCAACACGCTCCCTGACCTCGAAGAACAGAAGCGAATCTTACGAGCCCACTTGCACTGAGCGTTCGCAGTAACCGGTACGTTCTGGACATTACAAAACACTTTACCTGTTGAATCGAAGTGATTGGCGTTCCTGTTCTGCGATGAGACATGGTGATGATGAACATCGCAGCGAACCACGGCCGAGGGAGACGACTGGGGGTCTGCATTACCACTGACGTTATTGACCCATCGGGCCTCTGTGCAGAACAGTACAAAGAAATCTGCATTTAAATTGATGTACGGTAGCAACCCTCAATTTTCGGCAGATCAAGACGTTGGAATTTGGTCACGAAGCAGCGATTCCACCAGAGAATTGGTTGTCGAAATGTGAACAGCCAAATGAAATCTGGAAGCGCGGCAGGCACACAGAGGAGCATGCATTACCGTTTTGGCTCAAAAAAACTAGAGTGTTCGATCGAGGAGAACGGGTGAAATACCGAGATCATCGGAACACAGGTGTCAGCGGCCCATGCCCGAAAAAACCTCTGCCTAAATGGAAAGGTCCGTATTTAATAATTTCTAAACAGGCCCCAGTATACAAAATCAACAGGGACGGCGAGACGAAACCAGTGCATGACGGTGATTTGGCAAAGTACCGCGGTAGACTGACTCGTCGAACTAGGAGAAAATCAATAAACTGGAGGGCAATACTGCTTCAGTCGGAGAGGATTCGTCAGCAGATGCCGAGGAGTCAAGGAACCTCAGAAGAAGGAGGAATGTTATATAACGTGCACTTTTGTTTGTGTGTAGTATAGTGCGTACATTTGGGAACTAAAGGGAAATGTCTCAACGCTAGTAAAACGGTGGACTGGAATCGGCAATTGGAACGGTGTGTATGCACTACGAGAAACGTGTCATCAAGGCGAATGACGATGCGCTACTGCCCAGTGAGTGCGGATATCCGTCATTCATGCAAGTGATTGTATGCGTTTGCTGATGTATATTCTCACATATTTTGTCAGAGATTTTGTGCAACACATAACTTCGGAGACCGAGCGCCTTTTGTGGTCTTAACGATGCAAACTGGAATCAAGTATCTGTAGAATGCCTAAAATGATCCACATTGGATGGTGATACCAGTCTAACAGAATATGTGATTTGTCATTCAAAGTTGTGTGACAAACCAAAGAACAACCATTAACAGGCTAGACATAATCCATTTATTCTGTCGAACTGGAATAAATGTAACCCTTGTCCGGTAATTGTTGATCACAGCAATACAGCTGTTCGGTCCCTATTACATTCAGATCAGAATGCAAAAAGGTATGTGTGATTGCTCATACTGTTTGATAGCTTAGGTGGTTAGTAGCAAACGTAATAAGCTATTGATTTCAACTCGTTGCATCGAAATGTTGAAGCACACCTATGTGAAAAGGGTATGTTTGAATGTCCGGTAATCGAACAAAGCCATTCCAGTTAAACAATATAAGCAATTATGTACATAGTGGTATTCTTATCTGATTTTATCAAGACTTTGACTAACATATAACCCCCCTCAAGATCTTCCTCGGGATGTGTAGTGCTGGGTATATAAGTCTTGGGCAAGATGGAAGAAACGTCTGTTTTTTTCACAACCGTTAACTTTTCGCGCATTCTATGACGAGAAAGTGATCTCTAAGCTGTGTAGTCTATACTGTCAACTGGAAGACATGTAGCGCATCCCAGTTTTAGTCGTTCAGATTATTTCTGACTTGTCTGTGATGGTGTTGCGGATTGGACCAGACAAACTACGTTCACTACTCACAAGGTGTAAAGATCCCCGCAACGAAGCGGTCTAATTAGCTTTCCTCAAATTCTTCCAGCTTCTTTTGCTCAATATATCAAGAAAATTTGACAGAATATGAGACCACGACTTCGAAAGTTGACATGATCAGTTAAAACAGAAGGTCATTAAATATTGACTATTCTGTGCTCCCAAAGTTAACCACACGTTCACTGAATAATGTAGGAAATTACTGCCGAATATGTGTGAACGGTTCATCACATGTTCAAATAGGGACATTTTGATAGGGTATGGGACGGAACTCAGTAGGAACCGCGAACAAATATAATACAGTTTCGGTATCATTAGGATCCTTATCGCAACCGGTAGGATTCGTGTAAACTTAACTACAAGTAAATGTGACCGGAGACAAGTCACTGATAAAAAGCGAAATTTCTTTCAGACAATTGAACTCATTATGGGTCTAGACTTAACAAAATCACGGGACACTATATGTCTTCAGAAGGATGAAAGTAGTGGTCAGCATGCCTAACTTGACATCTTTATGACAAACAAAATTCATACAGAGTTGTAGCGAGTAACATCATGTTTACAACGTTAGATAACCGAAGGCGATGGTGCGAAAGGAATTTGCAACTGTTTTTGTCAAACAGTGTGTAACACATAATCGCTTATACTAGCAAAAAACAGAGTAAAAATTGCGAAGTTAGCCTAAGTGGAACATTTATATCATACGATACACTAACAAGAGGCTGGTGTGAGCAGCCATACAATTGGTAAGCCTCCATTAGACTCTGTTTAGAATATTAAACAGTATGCGCTTATTGTGCAGTTTGGCGATGCGAACCAGACAGAATAAACGTGCAGTCCTTGTTGTCTACTCGTTACATCTTGTCTAACCGGGTGCCGCGTTTGACAACAGATTACTGTGATGTAGACAGCTTTAACATCAAAGGGGCCGACTGGAAAGTCTATGGGAATGCGACAGCTGCGATCAATTTTGGGTGATGTTCAATCTATATGAAAATAATTATACTTATTATTTATTCGAGCTATAAAATACCATACGGACTGTTGTGATAGAAAAGTAGTTTAAATATAGTCCTGAAGTTTGATAAGAAAACTTCAAAATCTTTAACATGTATTTCACTAGGTCTACGATCATCATACGCCTATTGAACACATTATATGTTAACCATAAATCCAACCTGAAAACTCGTCGATCAGCCACTTCCGTCGGATGAAGCCACTTATCAACAAGAGTTACCCAGAAAGAGCACTGCCTCAGTGTTTCAGTTCATTTTCTAAGAAGTACGCTTTTCTAGGTGTCCCCTTTTTTTATCTGTTGTAACGAAAGTCTACGTCTTTGTCTCAGTAGTTGGCAAACTAGTGTTCAGCTGAACGAGCTCACATGCAAGGTCGATCCTTTTCTACTAACTATCATTCAGTCAACATTAATAAAATCACCTAAGAATGTTATAAATCATACACTAACGTACTCTCTAGTAGTGGGGTATTTTGAACAGAGTCAATGCTCACATGTCCTTCACATGGTCCATTTACATGACCTTTCTTAGTTGACTGCCTTGTTTACCGCAAATATCACGTCCTGAATGGTTCATCCTTAAAAGGGGCACAACTATTTCCTAGTTTACAGCGTCGAAATGACATGTGTTGGCTAAAATTGTGCGCTAATCACATTCAATAAAGTTAACGCAATGTTTAAAGTAGGGTTCCTTCTATTCATTTCAAATTCAAACGTAATGAATACTGACCATCTCTAGGTCCTACTATTAGATCACACTTCAATGTATGAGTTAAAATTAGCTGTTACAGGCAAACAACTACCTGAATACATGTAGCCATGTGTTCGCTGTTCACCGACCCATCACAAACCCATATGTGTAGTCCCGGTAACAACACCACCAGTTGATATGAGTCTGAAAGATTTGACTAGTCGAGGCTTGCAACCCAGTTCCCCCAGCTGTATACAGAGGCATGTGGAACAGTCGATTGAGCATCTATCAAACGGCCACATGAACCCTTATCTTGCTTGACCTGTGACCATTTCCAGTGGGCGCATCTCTGCACTACTGGTCGATACGATCTTCCGCTTAGTCTACTAACATTCCGGCCAAGAAGTCCAAGCCCTCAAGTAACGTCTACTAGCCGTCGCAGAATCTGTCATACTCCCAGTTACACAGTTTGGTTCTTTCTCCCCACAGTAGTATATTGCAGGCTCAACAGTAATGGTGACCAGGGGTCACATCACACTGACACCCGAATGTCGTTTGTGGCGATGGTTCCACTACCTGACCGTTGTTGATTCATGCCTCACTGTTCCCATAATACGCATAAACTATTAGTTTCATATGATACGCAGGCGCGTCACTCTAATTTAAAGTTAACAGCTCGCAGTGTATAGTAAACAGGCAAACACACATGCTAACACGCACGCATTCACACTCGCCCAGATGCATCCGGATAGGGTCGATCCAACTGACTACAACTGCTGTGTGTCATCCCCCAGTGATCTTGCTGACCGGCGTGGATACGACAGAACGATGCGCGT
The DNA here is from genome assembly GCA_014338405.1 of Paragonimus skrjabini miyazakii. NCBI lineage: Eukaryota > Metazoa > Platyhelminthes > Trematoda > Plagiorchiida > Troglotrematidae > Paragonimus > Paragonimus skrjabini miyazakii. The sequence goes on along the minus strand of JTDE01007025.1, from coordinate 17,572 downwards.
AGCACAGTGGTACATCATGAACGGCTAGTGTACATACGGGAAGAAAGGGCTAGCTCACTGCACCTACAAAACTGTACTTCATATAGATTGAACATCACCCAAAATTGATCGCAGCTGTCGCATTCCCATAGACTTTCCAGTCGGCCCCTTTCGAAAAGAAGCACTAGACTTGAGTTTCGCTCTCATTAGAGCTCGTCAGTAGTGCATATCCTCACCACTGTCGTGACTAGAACCACGGACATGTTGTTCATGAGGCAACCGTGTTTACCACTGCGCCATTGACCTCACGTTAGGTGATGGTCAATCTATATGAAAATCAAAATCCCCTACTACTCATCAGTAAAACTACTAGTTGTAAACTTTCGTTATCTACAGCGTTATGGAGTCCACTAAACTGCTCTTGACTCAGCAACCTTGTTGAATGTAGATTGCCAGATCACTTAACAGATGTGACGAAGATCCACCACTGGAATGGGAGGATCATGCCTATTTTGGCTTCGGATCGAGGTAAAGTTGCTTGCTTGTACAGATGGCACCAGCGCTCGTACTGTGTGCGCCAATGCAGCATAAAACGACAACTTGGCATATGTTCACACACACAATAAACTGTGCACTCAGTGTTCCTAAGTCCCAGCTTGCTCCCGTTGAACCAAGGTTACCAAGCTTCAGACAACGTGGGATACATTTCTATTTCTGTTCATGTATTTTTGTTGAGGTTAATTGGTGTACTGCCACAAGTCTTATAGGAAGTATGCTACGCCATTACTTAAGCAAATTTCGATCAGTACGCAGACGTACCGACAGTTCATTTCGTGGAACTTTCTACTGGACAATCGGGACTGTGCGCGGCAAATAACAGCAAATTAGAAGGTATCTAATTTAATTGTTAAACACTAGAATTGAATGATTCGAATACAACTTAATTCAAATGGTCTCATCTTACGTGAAACCTGCTTGAAGTTTAAAGGGCGACTTTCATAAAAAGAGTTGCAGCCCACCTGTCCAATTTCTTCTTTATTTTGTTTAGTGTTGGGGACTAGAAGAATTTTCCAGTTGTTTTGTCGATTTGAAGCGCGAAATTTGACGCGTTCGTACTTGTTATAAGACCTCTGTTTCGGTTAATAACAGAAATATCACTATAGTTCGCTACCTAAAACTATGAAGATGGCTAATTTGTTGACGTTCAGGTAAACAGATGTGATTTCAACTGTATCGGTGCTTATTACTGAAGTGTGGTTGGATAGCCTTCAACTAGTAGGATATTGTTAGGGTAGCGGTATATGCTATTAAATAAAAAAGTTCTTTTTATCCGACAAAATCTTGATCATGTTAGTGTTGGGTTTTCTGAACTTGATTGTACAAAGATTCCATCACTCGTCATCGTTAGGTTCAAGAATATTAGCTTTGTATCACGTGACGGGCTAATCGTTTGTGTTAGTACGCCTGACAAATGATAGCGTAGGTAACTATCATTCTTTCTCAACTCAAGCTATAAGTAACAGTTTTATCTTCAGGTACTCGGACGATGATACTTTTTTCATACCACTACAAAAGCACTGTTAACACAGTCAGCTCATTGAGTTACTTGACCGGTTTCGTTGAAGGTTATCTCGGATACAGTCTACCTTTGTCAGATACTTATGTATAAAACTAGATTGTACTGGAACATCCTTATCCAGTTTTCACGTAATTTACTATACATTATTATCTGATAATGTGCAGGCTGTTTCTGCAAGACTTGTGATGGCACACCAAACAACCTCACCAAAAATAAACACAGACAGAAAGAACAAGTGTACAGCACGCTGACTGAGAATCGGTGCTTTCATTCCGACATGAACTGTTCGAGAAATCCTGCGTGGACGATCACTCCACTAGAGAACTTGAAGGATTCGATATAACTTAGTCCAAATGTGGAAATTCCGATCTACCGGCTTGGTTTGGTAGTTCAGTTGATTGAATGCTTGATGCGTTTGGTAATGACGTTTTCGTCGCTTGTTTGAGTGCAATCGAAACCGCGACTTCCCGCCTTTTCAAAATCTGCCATATCAAATATCAGTAGTACACCATCATTGCAGTTTTGGTAGGCCGGGACTTGGGATCTTTGAATGAACACTTTTTTGTTATTTATGTCTTAAACTGCGATATTCGATTACACTGTCTCACATAGTATGACAAATTTTATCTCCGTTTATATGAAGGATGACCCGGTTATTGAGCATAGCCTCACTCTAGAGCAGTCATGCACAGTGAGAAGTCGTTCATTTTATCCGGTCGAAAAACGGCTATTGTGAGCCATCAAGTATTGTTGGGACTTCAGTGCGCTCTGTGTCTCATTGCCATAGTGCAAAATACTTAGTTTGTTGGTTCTGGAGACGTTGTTAATGCGATATCAATGAATTTATCCAGGTATCCTTTAACTGTGAGTCACGTAAAAATGATAAGATATCTTATAACAGTGATATCAAGGCACTTTAGAGTGAAATACGAAAAAACTGTACATACATATGGTACGTTACGGTGTACATTTATTTATATTACTCCCATTCAAACTGTGAATATATCTGAATGCAGACTGTTTCGTCCCTGTGCGTCATTGTTACGTTACATGAGGCCCTCGAGTTCTTATGTGTCTGTAATTGTACGCACACTATATATATCTTCAAACTTATCCACACTTCAAAGTAAACTATGTTAACGTTTGCACGAAGAGCCAGATGTTATTGGTGTTAGCAAACTCAAAGTCAACATGAGGTCAACATGCGAAGTTAAACAAAATCAAACTGACTGATGCACTAATGAGAACTATCGATTGAGAGGCAATAGTGAACGTGAAGCCCTATCACTAGTATCGTGAATTTGCTACGATTATACCATCAATGACGGGCAGCTTTGACAAATGTTAAATGAATTGACTTCTCTTTACTTCGAACTGTCATTATAAATTAGATCGGAAAGGAACAATAAGTTGACGTTTTCAAATGCAAAACAAGAAACATTACAGCGAACCAAAGTGGAGTGTACCGAACCCGAACAACGATACTGGCTCACAGTCGAGTTCTCGCTACCCGTATCTCGGACACAATAAATGAACAGAGATCAAATAACTAGTTCGATGTCTTCATCTGACAGCGTGCTACAGTACAAGCGTCGATTGTCTAAAACCGATCAATCGAAGCATTTGGTATTTCACACAAAACTATGATTTGGAGAAGACGAGTATACTCACCGGGACCTTGTCGTATTAAGATAGAGAACATTCACTATTCGTCCAAGCTACAAAGACCAAAATGCTACAAATGTTTTCACGGAAGAAGCCCCACATTCACTACCGCTTTTCCTGCCTTTTCTTTCAGAGGGAACCGTCCCATAAACTATGCACGGACAGCCATTACATTTGTAGAAGTCGACAAATTTTGTTCCCCACACGAGTCGTGATTAGCCGTCGTGAGCATCCGAACTTCAGTTCTTTTACTCACTTCTCCAACGATCATTCCAACTGACACAGTGTTCTGTCTATGTCATTCGGTGCTATATATGTGTTTTAGACACTGAGGTGTCACACGTCAATAAGCTTGATGCGGTATGTCACTACTTACTAACTGCGCTGTCAAATGTTATAAACGCGTTCGAACCGAAACAAATGAGTTTTCTTACGTCTCGTTTAGACATAGCTTTCCGCTTCCCTTATCGTATGACTGGTTAACAGCAAGCAGGATTTGGTCACTAACATGTTTTTGTTTTGGATCTATTCAATTGGTTAGCACTTCCTCTCGCACTCAGCCTATTCTTTTGCTCAGTACATTGCATTTTAATTGGCTTGATTGTAGTGGAAATAATTATATACTACCTACTGACTTTTACAATTGATCAGTTATTGAGCCTTATATACTCAATTCACAATAGCAAAGGTATAATCGGGATTTATCGAATATCGAGCAAAATTCATTGCATCACATTATTTAGCTGACCAACCTGAACCTCAAAGAGTACTAGATGGTTACACGCATATTTTGTTTCCCTTTCTATGTTTCGTGATTTTTGCCGGTCCGTTTATGCTCCACCTGTGACAAGACCTAAGTCATACGTTTCGGTTTGATATTTCTAGATAGTTTCTTGCAAAAAATGAACACTTTAAGTTAAGGTTGATCAAGACAAGGTAAAAACGAATGGCCAGAGTTATTTCACACAATATACAATTCACACTAACTGAAGAGTGGATGAGAAGTGAGGAAATCTCAAAAATTCCTTGCGATTGATGTCGCCTTACAACGGGTGAGTGTTACGAACCGCGCGAAAGTGTATCTTTGAGTAAGATTTGTTAAAAGTAGGTTCTTTTTATACATGTATTAACAATACAACTTACAAACATAATGTTTTTAGAAACATATATCACATAATGTTGTCATTTTGGTGTAGTAGTGATAAGAGAAGATTTGCTTGTATTGTGAATACATTTTCGGAAAGATGAGTCATTCAATTCGTATATCTTGAAAATGTTTTTCTAATTTTAGATTACAGAATAGCAAACACAGCACTCAAAACAATGCACCAACCCTTAAAACGTAAGTGTGTAATACAGTTGAAAAAGAACAGTATGAAACAGCACAGCTGAAGATAGAAACAACGGTTTTTGAATAGGAGTCAAGAAGCTAAGATTACATAAGTGATCACGAGTTTTGGTTAGAAACAAGTTACTCTGGTTGGTTCTGCAGTTGTGACAAATCCACGTTGGTAACCGAATGCTCATTGACCACTTGCAAACACCCCTTGCAAACACGCTTATACTGCTTTGCGTCAGAACGGACGAGGTAGATGATTGCCACAAATCCTCCGGGGCAAGTTGAAATTCGAGCGGCACTTCGCAGCCTAAATGTGTGTACGTGTTTCGAAACACAAATAAACAAACAAATATCCTGTTGAAGTTGCTGTGTGACACAATGAATCTTGAATATGTTATACACTTCTATTAACAATGTTTGCTGTTTGCATCCGAACACCTTCAGAGTATAAGCGCCGGCCTTAGCCTGTGCGGTATGTAAGTTGAATGAGGCGGTGTTATATTTTGTCTGAGATGTCTCATCGTTATACCTTCTCTTTCATTCAACACAGTACCTCATTTTCAGTGATAATTTACCCAATTCTAACGAAGGGACTTTAGAAATGCGTCACCTGAACCGTAAGCGTGAAATCTAGTGAATGATCTCCATTCGATGGTCACATGAATGAAGCCTTATGCTTTAAGACACAAGGTATTTGTCGTTATGGATTGTATATTCTAATACTGCTCAAATGAATTGAAAAGTGCGAGGCATTAGCAAATGGAAATTGTGGTCTCATGGTTAATACTTGCTATAAGTATTACGTAATAGAAAAGTGATCTGTTTTTCGCCTGAGCCATTAATACAACCCAGAAAGTTAGTTGATCATTCTGGGACACGAATGATATTAGTTTGAAGTAAATCAGTGTGCTACAAGGTTTCCACAAATATCATGCTACTCAGTGCAGTTTACATGCACTCCACTACGTCTGCATATTACGTTCAATTCATGAGTTTACTCACAGTTTGCTGATCGACCCTTTGTCAGAAATGCACTCTCAAAATCTTTCTGTGTTAATAAACAGCTTCATTTTATGGCCGTAAACACCATTGTTTTCATGTCTCCACAGGTTTTTCTAGATGTATATATGAACTTGACCGTATATGACATAATCCAGTCGATCACAACGAGTGATTCGCAATTCAACTGTGTCACCTTCTATTCCGATTAAACTTTCTTCTGTTCTAATCAACCCTCAGAGATCTATTTTCAGTCACACTAAACAGGCCCTGATTTCTACGACACACTTTGAACCAAGTAAGTCTGAAGTTGAACAAATCTCACAAACCAATACGCACCAGTTGATAATTTTCAAGGTCACTCAAAAGGCCACTGAGCAAACTGAGAAGTTGTACAACCTATACTTACTATAGAAACATGGTCACCAACATGAATGTGGACAATTGCAGCCATTAGTTTTCTAACAATGAAGTACTCTCAGTAATCAAGATTATGATACATTTGGATTAAAATAGGAGTATAATAAGTCAGTAGAGTAGTCTATATTCAAGACAGACTAGTGACAATTTCAACCAAAACAGTCGAACAAAGAGTTGTCGGTGATAGTTTGAAAAACAAACAGACAAGAATGCTACAGTGCTCAGCTCGCACGCATTAGACATGAGCACTACAAACTGTACTGTTTATACTTTGTTCAAAGGAGTAAATGTAGTACAACAATTTTGAGAAAACTAAGTTTACAATCAGCAAACGTGGTTCTAACACCTATACTTTGGGATCGAAATACTAGTGTCTAGTATATCTAGCAGTTTGCATGTAATTGTGCGAAACACTGTTTTTAGAAACTTAATGAGAAATCAGGAAAATATCAGCGAAAGGATATATATTCACCCTAAAAGTTTCCTTCCGAAAGCAGCGAACCAAAACTACCTGCACTAAATATTTTGAACCTCTTACGTCCACCGTTGTATTTGCACGTTTAGTTGTTGTGAGAATTATGTTAGCCATATGCAGTGATTGTTTAGGAAGTTGCGATAGGTTGGCACGTTCTTTGCGAGGTTGTAAGCGTTATGAGTTGAAGAAGAGTATAGAAATTTCAAACTCATCTTGATAGCGTTCAAAAACGGACTTGATTTCTAGAAATATCACTGATCGACAGAAAATGACATGCTTATTATTTGAAATGACTTATGGAACTGGCATCTTACGAACAGTCATTTGATCTGGCCGTCGGAAAAAGTGTAATAAAACGTTCACAAATGTAAGTATGTGCATGTATCTATGCTACCGGAATAACCAGTTACAGTTAAGAAATGACTGAAGGCTAACAAGACGGAAATATTTGACCTCAGAAGCCGAAATCACATTTCAAAAAACTGGGACACAATAGTGAGTATCGTCACTCTGGAAACTGAATTCTATTGGCAACCGTGACGTGAAAGATGACTATAACACCTGTCCAGCCTGTTGGCAGAAAAACTCAAATTTTTAAGTTATACAGTACAGTCGCCTCACTCATGCATATGATTACGATTAGTCTCCGAAAAATTACTGATTGAATATCAATGATTGCTTTACAAGTGCACATAATCTATTTCGCAGATCATGCCAGTTCTGAAACTTCGAAGTCTTAAGCGCGGAGTTGCTGATTGGAGTTAACAGGCAGTAACA
>JTDE01007024.1:8643-19900 GCA_014338405.1 Paragonimus skrjabini miyazakii | reverse complement strand
ATAACGAAGCGGAGCGACAAGCGTGCACGCAGCGGGTTCGTACGTTCGAGTGCGCGGGGACTTGTCGGTCTCTACTCGTTCAAACAAACGTCTAAGTACATACAAAAGTGAGAAACAAAAAGAGTACAAACGGCACTCGTACTTCGGACATAATTGACAGTAATGGATAGGGTCGCCTCAATAGTCGGTCTTGGTAGCTTAGACCCTCCATACCCCATACCATACGTATGGCTAGCTTTTGTCCTTTTTCGAAGACAGCTATGTCCTTTTTTTAGATACGATTACCAAGCCTGGGTACAATATTCCAAGTGGGGCGAACTATGGCCAAGTAAAGTGGAATGACCACTGTTGGACATGGGTTGGCGATCGCAGATTTCAGTCGGTATAACGCTCGCCGTGCTTTAAACGCGGCTGTAGCACACTGGGCAATTAGGGCAAACGTGCAGTTGATCTGGATACCTAAGTCTCTTGTTTGCTGTTTAGTTGCGAGTTCGACTGTCCGTCCATGTGCATCCCTTATATACCTACGGATCAACTGAGAAGCATTAGCAAGGATATGACTTCTGAGAACATTTAGTGGTAAATCCCACCTCAATGTCCATTCACAGATCTTCAGAATGTTCGCCTGGAGGGCGCCCGAGCTCAACGCACTTCCCACTAGCTTTATGCCATCTGCACACATGGACTGACCAGGTTGTCGGTGAAGTCATTTATGTATACCAGGAAGAGCAGAGGGGCGAGGATTGCCCCCAGGATACTCCACTTAACAGAGAACCCTTGTCTGACAGTACTCTTCTTACTCTCACCCTGCACGACCTTCCAACTAAGAACATCCGTATCCACCTACAGATTCTAGAGGAAATTCCAGCTTCACGTAGCTTCCGGCCCAAAAGCCCGTGGTTGTCAGCGTCGAAGGCTTTCTAGAAATTTAGGTAATCCGCGCGACGGAAAAACCTCCCCTGAAAAATTTTGTTCGGAATTTTGGTCAAATGGATGTCGCAAGGCTCTTGGAATCGGCACGGAGCATGTCCTGGGCTCTTGAGGTGGAAAACGCTGTTCGAGAAGATATGTGGAAAGTCATCAAAGAAGGGCTTATAGTACTAATGGATCAGCTTGCACCTCTAGTACCAAGAAGAGCTCGAAGTCTTCCGCCCTGGTGGAGACAAACGGTGCGTAGAGCGATTTTCAACAGAAACAAATGTTGGAGGGAATACAAGAAAAACGAAAGCCATCGTAACTGGCTAAAGTATAAAACTTGTAGAAATGCAGCCTGCAAGGCCTAGCGTCTGACAAAATACCGCTTTGAAACAGGTCTTGCGCGCAAGGCAAAAGCAGCTTTGAAGCACTTTTGCTCGTATGTTAAATCCAAGGGAGCCTGCAGGCAAGAAGTAGGAACCCTGTTGACAAAGGAGAGTAAACCAGCCACCGATGAAATAGAGCAAGCCAACCTCATCCGCGAATTTTTCCAGGGGGTCCACAGGAGGGATAAAGGCAAGATTCTGCCAACATTGATAGAGTCCAGACCTCATAGCATAATGAACAATATAGTTCTCACCGAAGAAGAAGTGGGGAAGGTCCTAGGCTCTTTTAAGCTCTCAAAATCCGCAGGAGCTGATGGTATCCATCCGGGCACTGTTAACAGACAGTAATTGTGTCTCCTCTCGAGGCGATCGGGCAACCTGATAATTACTCACAAGTGAAAGTGATTGAGTTTTCACATGTGATAATTCGGTCGTGCCTAATATGAGGTCATTGGAGCAGTGGTAAACACGGTTGCCTCATGAACAACGTGTCCGTAGTTCAAGTTCCGGCAGTGGCAAGGATATGCACTACTGACGGGCTCTAATGAGGGCGAAACTCAAGTCTAGTGCTTCGTTTCGTAAGGAGCCGACTGGGAAGCCTATGGGAATGCGACAGCTGCGATCAATTGTGGGTGACGTTCGATCTATATGAAAATCGAAATTCCCTACTACTCATCAGTAGCGTGCAAGAATGTTTGAATAAGAATTGTAAGAAACAGCTTTTTGTATAATTGACTTCTCGTGTTTATAGGGTGGCCCGAGATGATTGCGAACTGACTCTCGCAGATTCCAGCGTAATACATGAGAGGGGAATGGCCACTGTTGTTTCTGTGAACCCCGAAGTGTTTCTTTGGACACGCAAAACATCGTGGAATGCAGACTGAACCTTTCAGTTCGTTTATCAACCAGTCTGGAAGCTTCATCTACCATAGCGGCGGTAAGGCTTGGTTACTGAGGAACAAATAAGTTAGCACCTTCGTGGTTAAAACTACCGCTTTGTTTAGGCAAGGAGAAGGAAAAATCAAGGAATACCTCTTCTAACGGCATGTGGAGATCTTCGGAACCAAAATTTTAGATTTCTCAGGACGAAAAGCTTAACAAAATTTGTTGAACCTGATGGACACAGATCGAAACTACTTTATATAACGGCTGCGGTTTTATAGAACTCGTTTGATTTTTTCGTTATGAATTTCACGGAGACGAAGTTCTTACTATTGAGTAGCGTGTGGGCGGTGCCATCGTAGTATCCCCTAGGGGGCCGGTGAGAGTGGACAGTGAATGTAATCTGGCTCGATTTGAGTCGCTTGTTCACTTCAGCAATGTTTCAGTCGCGGGTATTCTGCGCGAAGGAGAAACGGGTTGAAGCAGCATATCCAGGCGCTACCATGGTTTTTAATTTTCATTGACTTTAGTGGGACATTAGGCAAGGTACCTCATATGAGACTGAGCTGGAGACTACAGTTTTTCGGACCGTTGAAAACCTGGCCAGACAACAGCTGTTTTGGACCTAGTGATAACTAGGAATCCGAATGGAACAAGCAACCTTGGGATCGACCTCCTGTTAGTCGGAGCAATCATGCTGTCGTTAGGCTGAAATTCGCGTTAGCGACCGTTAAACCCTCAAATAATTGGCGTCGAGCCTACATGGGAATTAACACTGACAAGAGGATCAGTGAGGCGAACCTGAAAACATGACCACAATACGGACGGGATGAGGATGTTGAGATAATTTTGACTAGGCTGAAAAGCAATTTACTGGAATTGGCTATTAGGTTTGCCCCACTTCGGAGGGTTATCCGCCGCGGGAAACCACCATGGTGGAAGCGCAGATCGAGCAAGTTTCAAACCATGAAACGTAAGGCTTGAGAGATTCAAGCCCACGGACGGACATAAGCATTATCTAAAGTACAGACGGTCGCAGCGCGGGGCCAGCCAGATTCAGCGGGATTGCCGATTGGCATATGAGGAGAACTTGGCTCAGCAAGTCAAGCAAAACCCAAAGGCGTACCACAATTGCGTCCAAAGCCCCCATCCAAGTGTCCGTTGGGTGTATCAGTAACGAACAAGGAGAGAAAGCGCTCATTAATGAAGAGAAGGCCCATGTGTTCCTCCAGTTCTCTGAGAGAGTGCATACAAAGGATGGTGGCACGTCACCGCACGTTGACTTTACGCCTGATGTGCTCATTATGAAGGAGGAGGTAGTCACTCTGAAAAGGTTCGGGGTCAGTTAGTTAAGCTGAAGGTTACGAAGTTAGCGGGCCCAGATGAAATTCACCTAGCAATTCTAAGACCACTTGCGGTTGTATTCGCTGCTCCTTTGATTGGTTTATTTGACAAACCGCTCGGCTGGGCCGAACTAACCGCGGATTGGGAGGTGACCGCTGTCGCACCGTTACACAAAGGGGGCAGTAGAGAAGAGACAACATTGCGCGGGTGGCTCGAAATTTGATTCAAGTATTCTCGCTGTCATTGTTTACGCATTTTTTGCTCTGTTAATGCCCTGTGCATTAAAAATTGCATACGACTACTGTTATTCGTCACCGAATAACTTGCCGATTCATTACGTATCCAAATTTTTGGGTTGCATTGTATCTGTTTCTGTATCTGTTTTAAATTGCGTATTGTTCGTTTCTATTGACAATGACGCGAGTCGGATCTAGCAGTGCGGAGACTCAATCGACTAAGGCAGCGAGCGTTTGCGGCCCTTATGGATGCAAAATATCTACAAACCGGTATGCAATGCCACCAGTGCCAGAAGTGGTCTCACTTCAAATGCATGAGCTGTAGGTTTGACGAAAGTCAAGGCGCCGCTTTGCTGTTAAGTAGTCACGTACGCGTCACGAAAAGTGGAGCGGCGCAGAAAACCTGCGACTGTAAATGCGGAGCTGTTCTTCTTAACACTATATGTCCTATTTCTTCCATGGGGAATAGGATAGAGTAATACCGGCGGACTCTGACCAAAATGAAGCTGGAACTCCAGTCACTAAATGAATACATAGCGCTTGCTCTCCTTGGTGTTGCGGTCACCATGGGGACGGTTGCCCTGTCAACTGCACATATAAAGGAGGTAGAGACGAATATGAAATAAAAAGCTCTCAGGGAAAGTAGATTTGTTTTATGGGGCCGCTTTCCCACAACATCTTCACCAACCAAGCTAGCTAAGCCAGTCGTAGCTTCTTCCTTTTCGCCGGACGTTACAAATTTCGTACTCACGAGCAGGCTGCCCGCCAAAACCACCGGAATGTCACTTGGCCTTCTGGTAACCTTGCCAGCCATGCTGAGTCCCGAGACAGCGGTGGAAATATCAGAAGTTTTGAAATCCACCAACGTCCACCTGAAAGGCGTTACTTTCGACCGCTGTCGGCATGAGAGAGCAAAATGCGAGCAGCAGACTAAGTCATGAATCACGACAGACCGGAAACTACAACTGGAGACTTAGGTCGTGGTTTCTGCTCCAGTAGTATCCACTCAGGCCCATGTGCCAGTAGTGGAAAGCGAGAATGCTGTTTCCCTAGTCGCCATCCCAACGGCCGACGCCTCAATCATGGACAAGAGTGTTAAAGACACCGCACAAATGCCATTCTCCGAGTTACCCATGACAAAATCCATCAAGAGGCTTCGTAGAAATTTTTATCTACCGAAAATTCGGAACGATGGGGGACTGTTGAGGATGCCGCCTGCAAAGCAAAAAGAATTTTATTGGCCCGCCCACAAACCATTTCTATGAGTGATTCCGAAAAACCGCGCACACCGCCTCCCTTCGAGTCCTGCATCCAGCAGGCGGAGAAGTCAAATTTTCCATAGGTGAAAACTCTCAAGCACCCTCCGAAAAAGCGGAATTTAGCAGGGGAACAGGGATTGAAAGTTGCGACACCGAAAGTGCTTGTCAAGCGTCCTGTAGAGACGTTGACATACCGCAACCCTCCTCAATTCTAGGTCTTCATTCCTAAACTCTTCCCCGCACTCTTCTCTCTTTTTTCTTGAGAGGTCAAATGAGGAAGTCGCTTTACAGTGTATGCATACGAACTGTCTGAGATTGTTCAATAAGTTATCGGAAATCCGACAGTTAATTCATGGCACACAACCCCTCATGTTTGCCCTCAAACAGACCTGGCTTACCGAGTACATCAGTGACAGCGAACTGAGTGTCCCCAGGTATTCAATTTACCGAGCTGACTTCGCTCGAGGGAGAATGGGAGGGATTCTGCAACTTCCTTTCTGCATTTTCTCCAAACACCCACAGTTATTGGTGGATTTTCTTCCTATGATAAATTTGACGCTCCGTGGCTTACATTGGCTTTGTGTGGCCGAGACTCACTCTTAGTGGGGGTTATCTATCGCTCTCCCTCATCTGACGTCTCTGATGACGACACTCTTTTTGTAAACCTAGACAACTCCCTAGGCCAACAAAACTGTACTTATCTGCTTATAATGGGCGACTTTAATGCACCGAAAATAAACTGGGTATCAGTCCCCCACCAGGAATGTGAGACCGGATTCTCGACCTCCTTATCGACGCCAACACGAGGGACGGCGTTGACACAGAATGTCAACGCCCCAACGCGGCATCGTTCTGGTCAGACTCCCTCTCTGCCTGACCTAGTTATCACCAATAAGAGCCACCTGGTGGACAGGGTGATCATCAGGCCACAAGTTGGACACAGTGATCACTCCCTGATTATCTTTGATCATATCTGATACCGGTTACAAGAAACAGTAAAAAGTCTACGGTTTGAAATTTTAATCAGGCTTATTTTAACAGCCTGAGAAGTCACCTAGGTTCACTCCTTCTTAACTATGGCTCCGTAGACCAGAACTATTATGTTCTTCAGAGCACAATTGATAAAGCGGACGAATTATTTGTACCGCGCAAACTGTGCAATTTCACCTATCGGCCACCTATTCCGCGCAGAATACGCCGTGTCTTCGAAGAACGTTCCTATCTATTCGCTTAACACAGGCTTACGGGAAATTTGGAGGAACTAGACGCGTTCTATATTGTTCGAAATAGGTGCAGACGGGAAACCCGTGAGCACACCAGACTCGTACACGAAAAGGTCCTCCTCAGAGCTCACGAGAAAAAACTTCTCATTTAAGCATATGCGACGATTAATAAAAATATAACCGTCGGCTATTCCTCTGCAACCGCCTGACAGGGAGACCTCATCCGACTCCATAGTTGTGGCCGAGTTTCTCATGAAGTGCTACTTGATAGTCTACAACGTCGCACCGCTGGTTTGGCACCCTATACTTCCACTGCGGAATTTCCAGCAACTATTGGTTACCGTCAGGGTTTCTGTGCTAAAACATGGAGATCACTTATCCAAGGACAATTCAAATGATGCAGTGGGTCCAAAAAAGGTCCATCCCAGAATCCTCGAAAAAGCAGCCGCTAGTCCGGCAGAACAATTTCTTAAGCCGTTTAAACAGACACTCTAGACTGGCACTCTGCCTAGCACATGGGAAGAATCGGCGGTCATGCCTGTGCTATTTTTAAGCATTTCCCCTCGAGTGACCGTTTTTCCTTTGCTCAACATGGCTTTCTTCCGACTGATCATACACAATTAATTTGCTAATCTACATGGATGGCCTGACAGACACCAAAGACAATGACGATATCTCAGATGCCATCTTTTTCAATTTTGTCGAAGTCTTTGACAGTGTTCCACGCTGTCCGCTTGTACACAAACCGGGAGCGTATGACACCCAAGGTGAGGTTCTCCACTGGACTGCATTCTTTCCTTGGCAGCATAACTTTCAGAGGAACAAGGAGATCGGACCTTTCTTCTTCCTTCCTTGGCATCGCTGGAGTTATTTGATGATCCGTACTTGGTCCGCTGTCGTGTTTGGTATGCATCAGTGACCCTCCCAACCTTAATTCTAGCAACGTTCTCCTTCATGCTTACGAGTTCAAAGCCTGGAACGCTTGTGATCCCAGTGTATTGCGCATCGACTTTAACTATAATAATGGTGACTGGAATCTCCCCCTAAACGGCAGCAGGTTTGTACATATGTCGCTCGGAGGAAACTCCGGGAGACTATTTGTGATAAATGGTGCACAAAGTGTAAAAGATATCGCGAAAGTTGATTTTAAAGACCTAGGGATTTGAATATTGTCTGGCTTATCTTCCTCTTATCACCACCAGATGACCGTCAGAAAGAGATCTAGGACTTTTGGGATGATAAAATAAGCCTTCCCCACATAGGCAGGCATGCGGTTCAGACGGCGGGTTCCACGTTAGACCACTGTTTGAGTGTGCTAATCATGTCGTATATACCAGTTGAAAGAAGGGTATACTCGCCATCGAACTTGTCCAGCAAGCTGCCACCAAAATGATCACTGGCTTGCAGCAGTTTTCCTACGAATCTCATCTTGTAACTCTCGGTCTTCATCCACTTGTTTCGAAGACTCCGCGATGACTTAATCCCCAGACACTTTAGCGCGGGAATCGTGGAGCGATTCCTTATCTCCAGTAGCTGATAACAGTCGAAGGGGTCACAACAAGAAGCTCTGTAGGCTTTGACTCCGGACCTTCCTAAGGCAACAGTTCCCTTCTCACGGGGTCTTTAACCACTAGAGAGACCTTCCATCACAGGATGTGAGCTACATTACTAAGAGCCATTTCAATGTAATATTGGACTCCCACTTAATTTAAAAAAATGCTAGATTAGTATTTTACTCTGTCCTTGGTACTCTCTGTAACCCCCAAGAGCGGTGTTACACCTTATTTTCAATGACTGTCTTTAAGGTCAACAAAAACCGCTGGATAGCAAAACGGGCAAATTGACTGGATCCGGATGACTTGGGTCTCCTACCTCTAACCCACACCCCCGAAAATTGCTAATATTGCTGGAGTCATCATTTGTGGAGAAGGCTGGAGTCACATGACGGGAGAGCGTTGTTTACCGTCCTCGTTAAACATTGAGGTAACTTGGCCAAATATCCAGAATATTCGAGTGTCGTTGAATCGCTGGCCGATGATAGAAGCTCACACAGAGTTATGCGTAATCGGTTGATCCAACAAGTGTCATCCTAAATATCCGATGGCGGAGAAGAGGATTTACCTTAGAAACGGTTAAAATAAGCCCTGTAAATTGCATTTTATACGGTGCTAACTGACAAAAAACAAGAAAATTAAATCTCCCACTTTGAATGCGAGAGGTCATCAGAAACTGAACAAAGAATGTGCCCGTGCAACGAAATGGACAGCTAGTCACCAACCAGTTGTGAGGAAAGTTGAAACCAAACAAAACTCACTGAAATGTGGTCATCGGCTGGGTCAGGGCAGAATGACTGTATGCGCACCAATAAGTTATAGGAATCATAAGCTACTGAAAAGAAATGCGAAAGGGGAATGTCCAATTTTGACACTTAGGCTTTCACAGGGATTAGGCTGAATAAGAGTAAGAGTGACTATAGCACTATCTGAAGTTAGACTAAGTTTGATTAATGCGGCTTATTTGGGGATGATAATAACCACAGTGCCACCTTTCAACAAACCCCATTAATCAAGCTGAGCACTGCAGTGTCGGAAATATTGCAATAGGTTTTACCAACTCAACAATTGGAGACTGGACTTTCCCATTTGTCGCCCTGGCTCAGTTTGCATCTTGTTTTGTCTTATCGCGCACCCTAATTAACCCACCTGTTTTGCTTCGATGCTCGTCATGCCCAAATCCGGTGCTACGCTAATGTGCCATGAGGATTTGTTGCTCCGCTGATGTGCATGTATGTTCGATTTGCCACTACGCTCTACCCCAGTCCCTTTGCGCTTATTGTCCCCGTTGCTTTGCTGCCGGTCAGGTTGTGCCGATCACGTCACCGATTACACAAGAGAAGTGGAGTTTATTAATGTTCGTGGTGGTACCGCGAAAGTTTTATAGGACTCGAGGTAATTCAGTTAATCCTTCGTATGTATGAGAGTGCAGATACATTTTACTGGGCGGATTGCTGGGCCAGAAACTCTCATCAGGGAAGGCCAATTTTGGCGCTGTTTTTCAGCTAGTCTACCTCAGGTTGAGCAAGCTTGGTCTACTGGTTGTTTGTTTTTTTGTTGACATTCAGGCTCAATTTTGAGCAATTAGCAGTTCTTTCGGTGAGTGTTTGGACAGAAAACATACCGTTCGATCCACTGTGCAATCTAAGTGTGGCACTGTGCTCATGAAAAACTGGTACCCAGATTTAGGTGTTTCAACTCTTGCAGTCATTCCACTGGATGTCACCTGCATTTGTGGGGATTCCTTTCCGGACTTTGGCCCCGTTTTTCGTAAAAAAGGAATCCCCGGATATGCTCTGTAGAGATCGCCTGATGACTTACCATGGTTGGTTCATCGTTTACCTTCCGTAGGTTTTGACCCCGGGGATCTCGAGCACCACGGTCAATAAAAGTTAAACGATTGTGTATCACTCTGTAGAACCCTGCAGCTGCATTACCAAGACTATGAGAGGCAGTTCCGTTAACAAGAAGCATAAAGCACTCTCAAGCTGTGCCATCAGACCCAAAGGATCTGGGGCAACATTCCCCGAGAATCAACCTTTTGCCAATCGTTTCAAGCGTAATTAATCTATTAAAGGCCTACAGTCAAGACTTGTGGCAGGTGAATTTTCGAATGGTTGGACGACAGTTTTCCTGCGCTCCGTCAAAAACAGGTTTGCTGTTTTGCTGCATTGGGATCACGGCACCAACTTCCTTCGAGTATACCTCAGCAGCGCACCTAGTCTCAAGGACAAGTTGCCTGAGGTGCAGCGCAGGTGGGTGACCGTCAACTGAGAATCCTTGTTTTCAGCTAAGTGTTGTCATCACCGGATATATACGACAACGAGCCGATTTCAAGAGATTGGACACTTCATGTTTTATCAGATACCTAAACCTCAAACAGGTACTGGTACCGTTTACATCAAGAATGATTTCGTTTTGACAAAGAGCGACACGTTCAGACCTTCTGATGAAAGTAACGAAGCTTTTACGCTGGGTGAGAACTTTTACTCTGGGGAACGGCTGACAATGATTGGCATTCAGAGGAGTTCCACCCTTAGTTCATCTGATGTTTTCCAGTTTATTGGTGGGCAACCGTCAAACAGCTGTTTGATCCCAGAGGACTTCAGCGTGCCAGGTGCATGTTGGCAAGCTCTGTTCTGCGAAAATGTAACAAGGAAGCTTTGCAAATAATCTAGATCATTTTCTTCAAATTGCACTGAAGCGGTTAGGCGACCAATCATCAAGGTTCATGGCAGGTTGAATCGCATCAGCGTTGGATTTCGTGTTTGAGAAATTCACTGCCGATGCATTTTATCTGGCTTGGCAACAGCCACTCGGCACGAAAAAACATGTAATGGTTCCCTATCGCCTTCAGTCAAAGATAAATCCGATGACTATCGCTGTTCTCCTAACATCTGTAGGTAAAATTATGGTGCTATGAAGGACTTCGCAGTTCACCAGCTGTGCCAGATTGTGGACAAGGACCCTACGGAGACGGCCCGGCAGAAGCTTTACGGTCACAATATTTCCGCTTCTGCATCTTATTTAACACTCTCAGACGGGAAACCTGTCACAAAAACTCCCCATGGATCCGTCTTGAAGGTGTGAAGACGGCTCAACAGCAAGTGACGTCTTAGAGAGCACATAAGGCCACTCCATCTACAAGTTCTTTGGAAGATAAGAGTGTGTTTCGGTCCTCTGGTTTTACTTAGCGTTCAGCAGAAGCTAATTGGGCGGGCTATTGACTCCGATCACTCATCAAGTTTTGCGATTACAAACTACATGTGAGCTATATGTGAAGATTAGAGACGAAGAGAATGTTTCATTTAAATTGCATAATTGAATCGGACTAAAGTATACTGACAAGATTCAGAATATAGACTGAACATTACCCACAATTGATCGCAGCCGTCGCATTCCCATAGACTTTCCAGTCGGTTCCTTTCGAAAATAAGCACTAGACTCGAGTTTCGCTCT
>JTDE01007023.1:15116-30179 GCA_014338405.1 Paragonimus skrjabini miyazakii | reverse complement strand
TTTGGGGAAAATAGACTTTCCCCAACAATCTGAGACCAGGCCTGACTTGGAGAAGGCGGGCACCATTGATAGCATTGACACGCCCGATGCATAAAACTAGTGCTGGATTAAAATAGCTTATATTCAGCGCACAGCTGCAACAATCGCCCGTCATTATCTGACCGATGTGACGCTATCCCAAACTTGCCACCTAAACGAGATTCGGTCTCACCAAGGCGGCCGACCTGAGCATTCATACCTCTGGCCAGATCGACTATATCAGAGCTACGTGTCGACCGAAGGAGAGAGGCTAGATCCGAATAAAACGCGCCTTTGACGCCGACGTCGCTACAGTCAGTAGGAGCGTAAGCAGAACTAATGAATAAATTTCTGAAAGTCTTGCGTCTAGAGTTGGTCTTGACGGAACCTGCCAAGCGGACAGCACAAAGTCTACTGTTAACAGGAATCCAATCAATCAATGAGGCTGCGACCGTCGTGCTAAGGACTATACCTACCAGTATCGAGTGGACAATGCGGGTGCTGTTAGTTCCATACGCTGACTACTATCCTGGATTCTAGTCTCTGAGATACAGCAGACATCGACATGCAACGAGTCTAACATTCGTGCGAGAGCGGCCTGTTGACCTATTTGTTTTAGAGTGCGAACGTTGAAGGCACCTATATTAATTCGTATTCTAGGTCCTAGCAAGGGACTAGGGAGGCATAAGGCCAAATGGCAACAGACGGAACTTACCGGCTCAGTGTTACCACGGTTAGCTACATCTGTTGTGGGACTTATAAAGCAATAATCAGAAATGGAAGTCGGGAAGGGCATGATAACTAAATTTGATAGGACAGTGGGAGAGGGGTCAGCAGTAACATGTTTTCGCCTATTCACCCTGCTGTATGCGGCAGATAGGGTGACCCGGTTTATACTGCGAGACGGCCGATGCAGTATGGAATTACTTGTGTTGTGATTATTCATGGTTGTGTGTGGGCTGAGATACTGCCAGGGCCCCAGACCTAGACAGGAGAACGATTAGAGTTCTCAACCAAAGCCTTTGGCTCAAAAGCCTATACCGCAAGGCAGTGGGTGAGTGGCAGCGTACCAGACCTAGTATTTTCTCCGGAGACAGATGCCAAACTTCTTGCAACCCCAACCTGGGGGACCAGGAGACTGGTTTGTCAGACCTCTACCTATTGGCCTGGCTGGCATGAGTGACTCTATCGGTGTGGTGGCCACACCGTCCAGTTTAGCCCAATAGGTCATCGAGATGCGCAAGCCGTCACACCACGTCAAGGTCCAGTCTCGTTGTGACACTGAGGTACGAATAGTCTAATACCATAAGTACTTGTTACGCACTATAAAGACACCGGACGTGGATAGATAAATGACAGGTGACCAAACATTAATTGCGGGCAACAGAAAACAACTTTGAAATGACAGCACATGCTGTAACTCTGCACATTATGTTGAAATTTTAACACCTAGTTAAAAGATGAACGCTATATTCTGGGATCGTAGAATTATATTATAGGAGAGGAAACAAACTTCTTACAATTACTAAAATGGGAAGTGTAACAACCACAAACGCAAAGTAGCGACCATGAAGTTAACAATAAAATCATAAAAAAGGATCCTACAGCTAAAAAGAAAGCAACGAGAAATGAAAATCTGCGCAAAGTGGCATCGTGATTAATTGAGAGGAATTAATGAAAAATTTGATGTAAAGAGTATTTTAAAATTTGAATGTGTGTTCGCTGAACTGAAGAACTTCAGAAAAAGGCTTAATCAAGCAGGATTTAACAAAAAATGCTAAATGGAATAGATTTTCATCAGCAAGAGGTCGTAAACGGTCATAGGGCAATATAAATATCACAACCAAGTATAGCTCGTAAATAAAACCGCTAAGCTGCTACTCAGCAGCTGATATGAACCCACTGATCTTAACACAAGCCAAATTTTAAGCAAACTTGGAATAAAAAGAGAGAAATAAACAGTATGTCCAAAATATACTATCAACTAACTGGTCAACTGTCGATATATGAGGCATAATTTGTGCAACGTTCAAACACACTTATTTTAATACTATTGTGTACGATTACTATTGTCATTCTTAATGAAATACACACAACAGGTCGCGGATTAACTGCTTCTGCTGTGGAACAATACAACAATTGGATGGCATGTATCACCAGTAGAAAATTAATGAGTGTATAATTTAAGAAACGTATACAGATCCAACATGTGGTAACCACGTGATGAGGGAAGCAAATGCAGCAATATCAGGATTGCTGAGAACAGACTATTAACTGTAAATTGATAAACGGTTGACATCGCTTAGCTTCTAGACTTGGCAACAACTTCGTTACCAAGCAACGCCTAGATAAATACAGAGATCAAGCGACGTAACCCGTCTTTGAGTACAGACTGAAATTCTAATGTTCCCATTCGACGGAGTATCTTAAGAGGATAAGACAACAATCTATCAACCTGTACAACCGATGTTCCCGGGGACAGCAGATGACAAACGATAGACAAAAAGCTCGCGAGAAATAGATGGTAAACAAGGTCTGTTGTAACAAGCATTTGTTTTAGTTCATGTAAATTTTCAGGAGGATACTACCATCGCTATACCTCACGATCACAGCACAAACATGCCGATAAACAGCCCTACCATAAACAACAACAGAATCATTTACGGCCGCATGGTCTGAATTGCCCAATGGCAACCGGTTGTTAACAAATAGGATGTGTGCTGTTCACAAAAGTCAAGGTCCAGATGGACTTTCATCAGGGTAGGGAGGATAATGATATGTCTGAGATCAACAGTGGCAAGAAAATCGACGTCAAATCAATACAGGATCGTAAAATAATGGTACTAACAGGCCAATATCAATGATCGTCTTCTAACTGTTTTGTTCAAAATATATTCTATTCTATTGTGTACTAAGAGACAGACCAAAATGTGCGTCAGCATCCATCGTATAAACAGTAATTTACAGTAATTTAGAGACCGAATTGCAAAAATTTTGGACCCCGGCGGAATTTGAACTAGAGAGAGCAGCAACACACGCAGAAGCTACATTGTTCTACCAGGTGAGCTACGAAGCCAAGCTGGAGGTTAAGAAATATCACATTTGGACTCAGTTATTCATCCGTCCAACTGTCTCATATGGAATACACCAAATGATCCGGGGGATCGTGTGTTCCGGCAGGATTTTCCAGTTCAATTCACACTAGAATCTACCACATCCACCAGTGGGTATTTAAATTGTGTTGGTCATACGTTATTTGCTACCGTCAATGATTGTTGATTTCATAAATGTCAGGACTATATTCTCAACCACTATCCATTATCAGTTCGTTCTACCCATACTTCCTAACCGACAGCCTACTTTATCCAGCCTGAAAGATCGCGAGTAAGTATGGTCGGCTAGGTTACGGTGATCTCGCGTTCCATCCATAAATCACTCATCACTAGCAACCCTAACTTTTAGACTAATGTTTTCTTGAGCCTCCTGACCGCATGTCAGAAATCGATTGGTTTCATGTTGTAAACGTCCTGTTGGCTTTTTATAGTCAATTTTTTTGGTTTTGCTTTCACTTGTACCACTAATGTAGATTATGTCTGCACTTATTAACAGTAAGTATAGTTTGTCTGTTGTCAACATGGTGGTTATAAATGCCACTCACGACGTACGCGCGCTTCCACTGAGTCATGTTTATTCAAGCAAACCTACTAGCATGTGAGACCTAGACGGATACGTGACAAAGCTAGCAGACGAAAAACCCAACGCAGTTATTCCAACGTCACTCCTCAGACGCTGAACACTTCGGCAACGCGCCAAGCTAACGGACACGAGGACGTGAGCCACACCGCAACCCCACAGAGCCGTGTCTTATCAGGGTGATCCTGCACTCTCAGCATTACCGACACACTACGTACATCTGGGTTGTGTTGTTTGTACTTTTGTCAACCTGGACATTATTTCACTGTACGTGAGTTTCCCTTGTTTGTCTATTTCTGATCATTCCCACGATTCTACCTGTTCTTTTATACTTCAATCCTCAAAGGTGTACCTTTCTTTTGCTATAAGTAATCAGTGTTAGGCCATAGTTATTAATATATACACATACACCCTCTACTCAACAATTTCAAAACCAGTAAAACAATACATGCGAGTGTTTTCGGCTAGGGAGTTATACAAAGGGGTTAACTACAAATCTTCAGCACCAGCATTCTCCAACAGATTCGGCAACCACGCGATACACTCAAGATATACGGCCATCTGGCGCCCGTTTCGAACTTCATTGTCAGTACTTTCGTTCATACAACTTATTCACTATGTATTGTACTGTATTGCCCAAAGCAAACGTCAGTGTGAACCGTTCCCAAAGCCGACCTAAATACCATGCTTATTCAGCACTAGTTTGCGTTTACGATAGGCCACTACTACACAAGTTTTGCACTGCAACTTTCACAAACTAGTAATGAACGTTTCTGTCGTTATTACGTAGCGCAAATCGCTTACACTCCCCACTGGTATCACATGACCTCATACATCTCTAAGACATGCAAAAGTGGTGATCTGGTGTTTACATCTCCCTGCTCTTGATATCCAGCAGCAAGTATTCTTATATGTTTAAACCAGGATGCCGTACCATTTTGTTATGAGTGCACTCACTTTAAGTCGGAACCTGTAACCTTGATTGTGAGTGTAAAGCATGGTGCTCAAATCGTACACTTCTTCTACGAAAAAAGAACAAATTTCTTTCAGGAGAAACCAGTTAGTAATCGTATCGATTCCAACAATAGACGAAGTACCGTTAAGATGATTAAGCCAACATATTCATCATGTCAATGATTAAAAAAAATAGTTTATAGGTTTGTCCTGTAGCTGTTCATTATCATGAGATCCGAAGCGTATTCGAACAAATTATTCTGTTCACCTTGAGGAACTAGGGTTTTCGACATTGTAAAAGCAACTACAAGGGACAAGTTGCGATAACGCAAGCGGCAGTGGAGCCACAGATTCAATGATGTTCGATTGAAACCCGTACATCGTATAAGCTAATTCACTGAGGTTGGGTTTTAGGGTGGAGCTACAATTGCAGAACGTGGATATTGTGGGAGATGTGAAAAGAACGTGAATGTGTCAGTTGAGAAGGACGTAAAATTGTTTCAGGCAATAAGACACTAAGCTTTTTAACTGTGGACTTGTGGGATCCGCACAGATAGTTTGCAAAACGGCTAACTAGTCTGACCGCGTTTGATGTAGCCGGGTCACCTTTCACGCGTATTTTGGGCAGCCTTTCGGTGGAGTAAGCGCTTACAACTGTCCGCGGATAACAAAGCTGGTCTAGAATTGATAAGCTCAGAAACACCGGTTGGGACTGCAAACTAGTTCTGAATCTATTCAGTAGCAGTGACGTATTAAGTTCAAAGCTTACTACATCGGACACAACCAATTGAGAATCACTCAAGCTTTCGTGGGTCAGTAACAAAATCACAAAGTCGACAGCCCGTCAGTGAGCATAACTGTTATAATTACAAAAGACGGTTGACATGGGAAGTGTTTATCGTACGACATTTATTGGGAGGTATGTGAAAACATAACAACGAACGCGAACACTAATTTGTATGGCTGACGTATATCCACACATGTTTAGCAACATTGCATCGTCATTCACTGTGGTGGCACTTTACACGTTTCCGATAGTCACTTTTGGTCTCTCGTCATCTTGGCGCTAGGATCTGCCCTTTGGTTTTCGCACGTACGAGTTGTGCCATACTACTCACAAAGGAAATTCCACGTCACACAACATAATGTGAAATGCACGCTGACTAACACAAAATGCACGCCACTGCGCTGCTAGTTGTAAGTTATAACACCGTCATTAAAGTTTAGTCAGAAATACGAATTTATTACTAGCTCTATACAACTAGGTCGATAATCTATCAATTTCTGCAGCCTTCAACGAAGAATACACTGAATTTGATCAACAATAATCCAAGAAGTAATACGGTTATCTAAATAGAAACTGCACAAATGTCACTAGCCGAATTACATCAAACATATTGCCATCTTCTGCTCATCGACGATAGCTCAAGAGGTTATCGTATCATGTTTATATTCATTTGTAAGACAGTCATCGGTCGTAAGCAAAGGACAGAAGGAATAGACGGGGTCATCTGGCGAACTAATTTCAGATAGTCTTGATGAGTATATGTTAAACAGTTGTTTAGTACAATTAACTTGGCCGCAACTGAGAGCGTTAGCTTCAGTTCTCGACTGAAGAGGGATATAGCATCAACTGAATAGTGTTCATGTTTCAGCTTAATTCAGAAAATTTCCCGACGCATTGTTTGCTCGTCCACTATTCATTACCGGTTCATAAATAAACCGAACAACATGGTATATGGGTTTATTGTGACAGGACAGCGGTTGGTGTGATATCACACGTACCAACCCCGTTAAGATACCTTAAGTCAAAGCAGGTAGTAAAATTAGGTTCTAATAAATAACCAGAGTTAACAGCACCATTGAAATAAAAGGTTGCATGAGGCGATATCCAAAATTTCTGTTATTACTATGTGTTTACTCGGTGCGGTAGTGTGTAAAAAAGCCATTGGACCGTGTAAATCATCGTCACACAAACTGTACGGCTTCCAGAAAACATAAATCTGAAATATCGTTTAGATTCATTTCGATAATGATAAACTCTCGTTGTTTTCAGTTGACACACCAGTCAACCATCATTCAACCATGTAGAAACAAAAATTTCAGGTATGTCCTCTTAGCTAAACTTTAATTTGATAAATGAATCAGGCAGTATCAATCTCGTCAATAAACAGATGTGCCACGTAGACGGTTACAAATGTTTCGGAACACGAAGCAAGTAGTTTATGAATCCGTTAAAATGAGGCATATTACGTTGGCATTGTTGACTGTTAGTGATACTGTCGAATAGACTGAATGGCAATTAATAGTCGATTAGGATATATTCAAATGGACTTGTTTTATGTTAAAGATTGAGTAAGCACTAGTTGAGTGCATAATAAACTGGTCATATCATAAACGCTATGTCGACAGCACAGTTATAATCAGTCACTTCGAAATGATAATAGGCGACCAGTGTAGCCTACCGGACAATACGGAGATTGACAAGTTAAACTAAACGATCATTAAATACAGACGAACTCAGTGTGTCCGCTGGGATCCAAAAAGAAGTCAGCATGTCGGTGTCTATTCAGGTTACCCGGGCTATACTAACTAGGATTTCGGTCCTTACAGGTTCAGCCAAGTCAGACTGACCGAATAGGAGCAGCCAGACGAAAAGCAGTTACACCTGATGTGGATGATGCCACTATGTTGTGTTTTGGTTCGGCTTGATGTTTGTTCTTTCCAGGTGTGATATTGTGTGATATTGCAAGGGGTGCAAAGAGCGGTTAAACAACTGTGTAATGAAAAAACTGCAGACGAGGATGGGTTGCCAGGTGAAATCCTGAAAAATGGCGAACTGACGCCAGAACGCGCTTCATTCCAACTGGTTCATTCTTTCTTGGAGCATGAATACATGCAACAAGATTCCAAGGGTGCTTTGATAGTACCTTTGTTCTAAGTTAATGATAGCAAGCAATATCCAGATAACTTATGGGACATTAATCTGCTTAGCTAAGCTAGGTAGAGGCTAGCAAGAATCCTTCTGGGACGAGTGATTGCGGACGTTTTGGAAGCCAATGTTCCCGAGGAGTATTGTGGATTCCGGGAGAGTTGCAGTACGATTGATCTGGTGTTTACTGTTCGACAGATCCAGGAGAAGTGCCGAGAACACAATCAACCTCTGTATGCTATCTTCATAGACTTCACCAAGGAACTTGATTCCGCGAGGCGCCGTGGACGGTGCTTGGTAAGTTTGGATGTCCAGGTAAATACGTCGATTTGATTAGATCGTTGCAAATGGGCATGAGGGCGAAAATACAATCGTGTGAACTGACCTCTGACGATTCTGGCATTGTCACTGGCGTGAAGCAGGGTCGTGTCCTAGCCCCAACCCTATTTAGTTTATATTTGACTGCCATGCTAACAGTTGCTTTCCAGGACTCTGGGGAGGACGGTGTTGTAGTAGAGTACCGGACGAATGGGCGCCTACTAGATATCCGACCTTTCGGTGCCCAAACTCGGTTACATACTTTAACGATGCGCATGTCTCTGTTTGCAGATGACAGTGCAGTGAAGATGAACTGCAACGACTGGTCAAGGCTTTCGCGACCGCGCCATCCAGGTTCGAATTGGATAGCAAACAAGTAGGACATTTTTTATCTTTCAGCCTCCTCCAGACAGGAGTGTTGTTCCTGAATCTGTGCTTGAAATTCGCATCAATGGGAATGCCATTGGCAACTGCGTAGACCTGCTGTTCGGGAGGCAGGTTATCTACAGATCTGTCTGCAGATCGCGAGTTACGAGCTGGCGTGGCAAAGGCTAATGTTGATTTCAGACGTTTTGAAAGACGCGTCTGGAAGAACCACAGCCTGGAAATGACCATTAAGCTCTGTGTCTACTGCCAAGTGTTGCTTTCTATACTGCTGTACGACAGTGGAACTTGGAAATTACATCAGCGGAACATGCGCTACCTGAGCCGTTTTAAGTTGCAATGCCTGAGACAAATCTTGGGTATTTTGTGGTCGGACATGATTTCGACCACTGAGATACTTTGGCAAGCGGACATGGACGGAATGGAAACCATGCTGATGCTGAATCAGCTTCGTTGGCTTGATCAAATCTGTCGGATGGGCGATGGCCGTATTCCAAAGTAGATACCGTCCGGACAAGTGAAATCAGATAAACGAAATCCTAGTGATCAAATGCTGCGATACCAGTATATTATTCAGGTAAGTTTTTCGCGTTGTAACATTGATTTTAGATGTTGGAAAGAGTTGGCGTCGAATCGGACGGTCTGGAAGAATATGATCCGGACAGACGTCCTTGAGTTCAACGAGCAGTTATTCCGCGGCCGGGAACGAAAACGCGCGGTACGCAAGGGAACCATCGATGCCATCGGTCGTGATTACATGACTATATGGCGTTGCGATGTATGCGGCCGCAAGTGAGTTGACCGTTTAGGATTAGTAGGTCATCAACGCATTCATAGTACACCGTCGGCCAAGAGACAACGAGTAGGTTAGTGCCAATTAGGCTATATGAGTTGTGTCAATTTTGTTCATATTCATATCAACCGTCATGTGAAACTCACCCACTTCCCTCTCCAGAAACCTGGATATCTGTGGCCTTCTACATTTCCTTTCGTTCAGCTGTTTTGGTGTACTGGATGATGATTGTTGTATCTGTTTTCTTCCAATCCAACCGTGAATTATATTTTTTCTCCTACTCTCTCTAGAGTGCGCTAGCATGTGCTGGTATATTGAACCACTTGCGTTACATTTTCATTTTGTTTCTCCTCAGTTTATATCTTACCATTGGAGTCTCTCTGTTTATAGGGGGTTTCAGTTTCATGGTAGACTATCAATTGACAAGTCAGCGTTAACCGGCTGGACATGAAGGTCTTACTTACACGCATTGTGGTCTTATTTCTCCTGGTTTACAATGGATATGTGATGTGTGAGTGGAGCCACATGTGGTGCAAAGCAAGCCACTTGTGGTGATTGATGGTCACGCACAAACGTTCTTTGGCTAAGGTCACTATGACAAGCTAATCCGAAGCGGATGCTGCCAGCCATATATATATATATATATATATATAACACGTAAAGGTCGAGTAAATTGGCAAACGTTTCATACCACGGGAAAATGGAGGGCATTCTGGAGGGTAAAGAAGGAGAAGTACTT
Source organism: Paragonimus skrjabini miyazakii (assembly GCA_014338405.1). NCBI lineage: Eukaryota > Metazoa > Platyhelminthes > Trematoda > Plagiorchiida > Troglotrematidae > Paragonimus > Paragonimus skrjabini miyazakii. The sequence continues at coordinate 20,348 of JTDE01007023.1, read as the reverse complement.
AAGGGGTTGACAAATTATACCAATACACACAAAAATTTGTAGCGCGAGACCCACTGGCATTTGTTCTCCGCCTTATTAGTCAGCGTTCTCAACCAAAGATTATCAGTCTTTTGGACTGAGGCCAGGAATCCGAGAACAGCTTATTTAGACAAACTTCAGTATGAATGCCTTCATGCCCGGGACTCTAATCACGGGCTTGCGATCAAGCAGCCGCATCCATCTCAACCCACCACTAGTAAGTAGTGTACGGTGTGACAGGCGGTGAGTGGGAATTCGTGAGATGTGGTCAAGCCAACGAAGCTTGTGAGGCGAGGTCAGGGGTAGACAGATTATACCCGTTCCGAAGACACGCCCGCGAATTTTGTCATTGCTGACACGATGTTCACGCTACACGTCGCTAGTGCTTCGGAGACACCGATGGTTTAAAACGGATACTTCGTGAACATCCTTTGAGCGGATGGACTAAGTTTTGGAGTCATAGAACAGGTCCACACTTACAGTAGCGTTGTCTACTTAGCCTTTCGCAGAAAAACTGAGTCAGTATCGATGCCATAGATGGCGTAAGTTGACCGATACCATTGAGTCTTTGCAGTATGAGTTTTGATCTTATCATCTATTCCTTCTGCACTAAAGTAGCTCCCAGTGTACGTGAAGTTATCAAACACTTCTAACGGCTCACCGTTAAGTATGCGAGTGAGCACAGAATCTTGGTAATCTTGCAACAGTACCTTTACACCTAGTAGTTGCAAAGACCATACCAAACTGAACAACTGAATCCACTAATCTGTCTAAGATATCCGGGGCCATCAGCAAATCTTTGCAGACTAGTGCGATATCGTCTACATTTTTATGTCTCACGTCGAGTGCCTGGGAGCAAATCTACACCACCATACTCGTAGACTGTTAGCGTTTAGTGCATGTGCACTAAATAGTTTTTCCCAGATACGAATTCACCAGACGTGAAATACTCAAAGGCCGTCGAGAGGAGAAGCTGAATATTTAGTGTACGAAATGTACAAGTATTCTCGTTTAGCGCTACAAACGGCACCAAAAAGCAAGTTGGCTAAGAGAGTATGGGACCGGCCGTTGACGAGCGAGTTAACCGGAGATGCGCGTATGATTGGGATTCGCGCCACACAATCACATGGCATACGGACAAGCAATCGGATTGCACACATCGTGCGAACTTTCTTACTAACCTAGGCACAATATGTAACAATGAGTTTTGAAACTATTTTACACATCATACCACAGGCGGGTCAGTGAAATCACGGGGTCGCTACAATGGCACGCCTTGGGATCTCGTCTACCGCAAAGCTGAATAGGAAGAGAAAGCGGGACTACCTTGTGACACTGCACCTGAGATGATGTGGGTCGGAGATAAGCTGTCACATGCCCTAACTCTACTCGAGGTCTGACAGTAAATTGCCTTCAGGATGTTCACCTACTTCTATAAACAAACCTCTCCTCGATAGACAGTCCTAGGGTGCAGCTCCTCTGACCAAATCGAAGGCCCCTCTGATATCAAAGAAGGCAACAACTGTTGGAATTCTGTATGAATGGCGGAGTTCAAACATTCGTGTAAAGATGTGCTCAGTGCAGCCAACCGAGGCGAAAATCAGCTTACTGCTCACGCTTTTCGCTTAGTCTACGAGGTTCAACGAATGTAAACAACTTTGCTGCAGTTGGAATCTGGATGGCCCCCTTGTGATTTGCGCACGAAGTGCGTGAGCCCTGTGAAAATGGGGACGATGTTAGTAAAATCCCGGTCACTTGGAACAACTTCACAGACTCAGAATTTCTGGAACAGAGCTGTCGGCCTTTCAACTAAGGCTAAACCAGCATCTGTGAAAAGGGCTGCAGAAGTTTTTCTGAGCCGGGCGCCTTGTGACATTTCAGGAATTTGGTCTCGGGTGAGACTTCTGTTTCCAAAGACTTAAAAACGTCGGAAGACTAATGACCACAGGCAGAGCCAGAAGACATGGTCATTGACATGGGTGACCGGTTGAATTGCTGTTGGAAGTGCTCGGTTCGGCGTCTTATGCATCACTTCAGGTTATGAATAGGCCCACCACTGACTTCAGAGATCACTCCATTCATACCTTGCCTTTTGTTGCCTGTTGCTCCGATGAAACGGAACGGCCTTTGACAGTATCCGGTAGTGGCGACTCGTTTCAGCTTGATAACGCGTTGTGTCTGCCAGATTTCGCGATTCTCTCGTAGGTGCTTCCGGAGTTCCAAACGAACAGCCTTGAGAGCCGCATTGTACCCGCTGCTGGATGGAATATTCTGGGGGCATCAAGACGTTCTACTAAATGCAAAAAACCCAGCGGTTGATAGTTAAACGAACAGTACCGCAATTATGCCTTGCATGCCGTATTTCTGCTCAATGTGCTTAAGCATTGTCTAGTGGGTCAGAGTCTATAGGCAAGCGCACGCTGGTAAGCCTAAAGCGCCTATGTTTTTGTCAGCTTAGGTTTTTCAATTTGTAGTTGACGGTGAAGTGGTCCACCACCAATGTGCACATCGAACTTGATAGATAACAATGCGCAATCACATTTCATGCAGGTGCTACGCCGCTGATAGCTGACGGCTGTATGGTCAGTCTCTGTCTATGATTGACTCAGTGATAGGGATCACCAGGTGGCGCATTGATGTTTAGAGAGTCGAGAATTGGTGCTTTCCAGAAACAGTTATCAGCACAGGGCTGTAACGGACGTTCACCATTCTGTTCGACGAGTACCGTGAGAGTATGGGGCCACCTAGGTCACGCTTGTCAGTGCCTAACCTACCTACCTGAGCATTCAAATCCTCAGCCAGTGCTACAATGGTCCGTGATCCGCATGGTGTGCAGAAGGACAGTGAGTTTGTGATAACCATCATCTCCGACTTTGTCTGGACTATTGTTTATGAGATCATACATAGCAACAAAAGACAGGCAGTATTTGTGAAAGAATCACTCGATGATCGAACCATCCTTTGCAGTCTGAAAGCTCAAAGGCGGCTATTAACGGGTATCCAGTCAAGCAGCACCTTGTCTGCATGTGCGCCTAGAACAATTCCAACAAGAGATCGGTCAGTAGCTTGAACCGTATTAAGCGCGCGTAGCGATGCTGACAGAGGTTGGGGTTGTAGCATTGAGCTGTAATCCTGAAGTCATGTTTCATTATGACAATGGTTACCACCGGCGGGGTTCTCCAAAGTACGTGCACGAGCTGCCAGATGATATATTTGCATAAGAGTTCGAATAGTAAGTGGCAAGCTTAAGTAGTGTTGGGAGACAAGTAAAGATATCATCTTGGTGTTTGACATACCATCGTTCTGGCTAGGACTTCTGTCGTGAGGCGAAAAGGAAGCGAGTCTCTGGTGAGTGTTTGAAACCATGGTTGGGGGGTCACCAAGTGAAGGGTTATTTAACAAAAAGGGGGAAATTATACGAATTGACTTGGTGTGACATGAATGGAAAGTCGATCGCCGACACCTCAGCCAAAGATTTATGACGAGAAGACAAGACACCTCGTAATTAGTATACGATTAGGTTCACAGTTGTGAGGGCAGAATACGTATCGTTCGCCCAGGTCGAAGAGGGTGGTTGGCTTGAGGGGTCATACGCGGGTCCCTTGGGTCAAAAGAAACCTAATTCACGATTCAGCAGGGTGCATCACGGAGTTCGTAGTCTATTGTGAGACGGGGACCAGTAGTATTTCGGTTCACACGCCCTTTGGTTGGACTCCATCCATCCAGGACGCCCAGTGCACCGTGCACGAAGTTGAGACGGAAGCATCACACTAACTTGAGGAGTCACCGAAGAAGACGGATCCGGTGTAATGATCTGTCCAACCGGGGAGTCAAAGACCGACAGAGCTGTTTGGACGTCAGCTTCTCGTTGCCGGAAACCAGTGACCGAATTGGCTCGTACGCCCTTCAAATGGAGTCCAGCCGTTCGATGGGCTCGGCACACCTTGTATATCCGTTGAAGCCATTGATTACCTAAGTGATCCGTACGTCTCCTCCTGGATCTGTCCATGGTTGACGAGGAGTGAAGATGTCCGTACGCCATATGGACAGCATGCCAGATGAACAGCTTGTTGTCCGAGAGTCCATGTGCTCCCATTTGGGCACCTGAAACTCTTTCGTGACGGAGTAACGTACCATTTCGTAGTACCGTCAAAAAGCATATGTGACAATTTATAGGATACCCAGATGCCAGCCGTGAACTTCTTACGCTCTGGTGGTACGACCGCCCATTGTCCATGACTGCTTGTCCTCTTATGTCACGGCTAGTCTTTCCGTAGAAGGCTTTTCCCTAATCCGTTACCTGAGGCCACGCCCGGTGACGTTGGAGTGGACCACATATTTACGCTGGTACAGATTCATTAAAGATCATTTAGAATTACAGGACCAATCTAGCTTGGCTACACATGACTGCATACCTCTGATGTGACCAGCAATATGCAAGAGAGACAAGCAAACTGATGCTCACATGTGTGCACGAACACCAATTAGCGGATCATTCCAACCTTTATCCGAATTTCAAGATTAGTTGACTATTTTGATATCATTATTAGAATGAGATGAGCTGTTTTCTCCGGCAGCGATATGTTTGGAACACTTGCCATTTCCGTGAGTAGAGTAGTGAGTCAGCCTAAAATAAAATTTGCTTTCCGATTTTTGTTTTCTCACTCAACCATTTGTTTTACCGTACCATCTCCGAAAACATATTATCCACCTTGCCTAGCTGCGCGTGATATTGACTACATTATTGAACTGGATTGCGTTAAGATAGATAAAAGTTTCAAACGAGCTAATCTCCTCTCTAGTTGCCTCTTCTTGAGTGATCAGTACAATGTGGGTGTAACACAATTCTATGGGCAGCTGAGACCAACGTAATAAACAAGCATCAACATTTTGTTCTGGCGGTACCCATGAGTTTTTCTCACTAGAAACAGTGTTGTACGAAACGCTTCGTGCTAACAATTTTCCCGAACGTTTCATTCAGAAGTGGAGCAAATTTACTCCTACGAAAAAGACAACTTTGGACGTCCCTAAAAAAGATGTTTACATCAAGCTCCCCTTCAAAGGGGATAGTCTGGTGAACACCTTTGGTAAGATGATCAGCGCCGCGTTAAAACGAGTGTGCAATGCAGCAAAGCTTGTCCTGCACTCACAAGCCACTAGGTTGCCTCTACCTCCAGTCAAAAAGCTGACCCCTATGTTTTCTACCAGTCATTG
>JTDE01007023.1:0-14863 GCA_014338405.1 Paragonimus skrjabini miyazakii | reverse complement strand
ATCGACTACAGTATATTGAAGCTTTGTTAATCAGCCGTCAATAGTCGGTCCTATTTGCACAAAAACAACTGACTATCAACCTTTGTTTACCGTGGGTTTGACCGTGAGTGCCAATCACGATCCAGCCTGATTTGTACTTTTGACCGTTTCATTTAAGTCTTGTTTGGTTTTGTTTTCATGCTAGTCACGCGTTTTACGACTGACGAGAGTGTGCGAAATGAATTCACATCGTAATTTGTGTCTTCTGACTATTCTATTCAAATAATCCTGATGCATTTCAGCTTGGTTTGGCTTCCAAAGACTATTGAATTTGGGCCATCTCAACTGGGATGATACGTTGTTTTTTTGTACTGAGATATTAAGTAGTTACATTTCTCGGTGACATCTACATATCAGTACCTTCAGTGAGGAGAAGGTTGATATTGCGTTTGACAAATGACTACTGACGAGCTCTAATGAGGGCGAAACGTGAGTCAATTGTTCCTTTTCGAAAGGGGCCGACTGGATAGTTCATGGGAATGAATTGTGGGTGGATATTCAATCTATATGAAAAGACCATTGTATCTGACTGTCATCACGGTTGAGAAGAGCTGTTATTTCACCCTGGTAATCTCGGAAATGTCCACGGTCATAGCCAGACAAAAATTGTCCCCTTTCTGTTTGCAGATGTTTCCGGATCTAATGTAACATTCCCGTAAACACAAGTTTGTAATCTAATGACTGTGAGCCGTTGGACGCCGCGGGTAGAACTACATAAAAAACATTGACTAAAAGAGAGCTTTCAGAGAACGAGTTTATCGATTGTTAACAGCGAGCTTAAATAAAAGCAATCTGAGCAGTGAATACCGAATAGGTGGGCTCACCAAGTTGTAGTGATTCCATCATGCTTCGGACTGATAGTTTATTCTGACTATATATGGCTAAGATACAAACCGTATATTCCCTGCAGTTTTTGGAAATAAGCATTTAGTTCCAGCTTAGTCTGGAATCAATAACAGTAACCGTTAAAAGGAAAAGAAAGAACGTGAAGTAGGCTCACATCCGCTTGAGTACACACAAAAATGCATCAGGCGAGTGTTTGAAATTAAACTTATTTACGCAAATTAACACTTTCGAACTAAGGAGGTCAGGAGGTCAGGAGGTCAACTTACTCCACTATATAAGGGCAGACATCCATCACACCTCACCGAACCCCACGCTCAAACCTATACGCTGAAACATTTACATACAGATGATCTCACCTCGTTTGGTAATGAAACGTTTGCAACCTAAATGTCAAGCTTGGCAAACATCCAAATACCTGGATAATCCGAGTGTTGAAACGAATCATTTTTACAGAGGGCATCCGAATGTAAACGCGAGAAAACAGTTCATATAACGTACATGCGTTCGATCGCACGGGTGTAGTCTGATTAACTGAGTGAGGTGATACAAATCAATCTACCCGAAAGCCGGATCGATCAATCGATATGACATGATAAATCACGGCTGCTTTGTTGGGAGATGCGCTTCCTAACAGTGTTCAATTTCGACCCTGCTTCTTACTGTTCCGGTTTACTCAGTTCTTAACTACACTAGCAAACTCTTCGCTATCTGTTACTTCTTGTGAGAAGCAGTGAGACCGTCTGTACATACCACTGGAGAAATCACAAAATATCGGTAGGCAATAGGGATTTTCTGGTATCCATAATTGAATCTCACTCACAATTGATCGTAGTTTTCGGATTCAAATAGACTTTCTAATTAGCCTCCTTAAATGAAAAACGCTATACTCGAATTTTGTTCTCGTTAAAGTTAATCGGTTGTATGCATCAATGATCGCTAATCAAAAGCGTAAATGGTTCAATATTCAGTTATGACAATTCGTTTTTGCCTACTGGTGCAGAATTCAAAACGCTAGCCCATTAAGACGGCGACCGGAGTTCGAGCCTCGTTCGTACCAAAAACAAACGCTATCGCTAGGCTATAGCTAGATCGAAACTTCAGTCTAGTGCCTCTTTTTAGAAAAAGCTGCCAGAATGTCCACAAAAGTGTAACAGCCACGATCATTTCTGAGTGAGGGTCACTTTGAACATGACCAAATCCCTGACTACCCTCTAATAATTTGTTACACAACTTCACTAATTTAACAAGCCTTCCCTCAGTTGATCAAGCATTTAAATTCATTTGTGGCATTCAAATGTACAACTAAGAATGAAAGTGGTTTCCTAAAAAAATTTGAGGTTCGAATTGCATACATTAGGTTGCAACTCATGAGTTGATGTTATTCTCATGTGATAATGTCGAATAGAAATAAGTGGTATGATTTTTACGGAATATTGAAAACTACTAATGACCTTCTTTCTTATTCCTGAACTGCTCGATTAGTTCGATGAATGGTGTATTTATTTGAATAACCCAACTTTAAGTTTTGACAGTTGAATACATCTCCACAAGTTGCACAAGAACAGTTATGATTTACATATACATTGAAACGACAAAATGTTTTGTTTGAAGTGGGCCTAGTTGCGAAAATTTTGACTTGTCAGTGAATGTCAAACAACTGGGTTTTGTGAACAACGTGCTATAAAAACGAATCTGTGAAATGTGTTGAACTTGAAAAATTCTCTCGCTATTGATGTCTCCACTATATTGGTTAACAGTTATTTTGAGTCTCGAACTGTACGCAGGCAAGTACTGTTCTTTTATATTATATATTTTCGCTTCTTACTCACTGACAAAATTGCTCATCATATTGTTTCATTGTAACTGTTACTAAATATACTTGTTCGCTTGCAGTTGAAGGACGCCAACGTCTTCCACATGGTAATGTCTATCACGGTTATTATCCACTGTTATGCTGTCCGTACGACGATTAAACTGCTTTGAATCTTCATGATACCAATTTTCATGTTTTCTCGTATTCTACTAGTTTATGCCATTGTTAAGAATGAGTGCCCTTTATCCAGTTCATTAAGATGGCAAGAATATATATATATTGCGAGGTGCACGCATTTCGTTTATTCCCATCAATCGATTAACTAAAACATTCAGTTATATAGGTTAAGCGTATGGCGACAAAACAATGAAATGAACGAACATCACATGAGAGCAATCACGGTTCACTGCCGCGGTAACGAAATTGATTGATCCAGCACCCTTGGCCAACAAAAGGCCGGTGCGTGACGCTTGATCAACAACGCCTCGGAGACCGCCAACAGCCTAGGGTAACGGTTGCGCAATAGGACCATGAACGGAATGACAGGGTCAACCACATGACCTGTTGCGATCAAGGGTTTCGTGATCAAAGACGCCAGATTTCTGTGCTAGTGTTGGCATACTGACCCACGTTCAGTCATTGTTTGCATTAGCCACTTGAGGATATAGTCCACCTTCCTTTGATGTAAATTTCGGTCCGTTCTGCCAATGTATGAGTCACCGCAACTGCAAGTGAACTAGTAGATAACATGAGATGCACAGTTTTCCGAGAACAAACAATCGGGGCCGTGGAGACTCATCCTGCGGGTGGAAGGCAACTAACGCAATTCCGCTGCGGGATATGTGCGATCAATTGTTGATTCTAACTATCGACTAACATCGGCAATGTTGTGGTTACCTTTGTAGGGAAGGGTGGTAAAAACCCGTTTTTTCGGCGCTGATTGTGGTTGGAGGCTAACCACTCGTTCCTTGTAATGAATTTTAGTTTGGTCGCATATCAATTCGCAAACAGAACACTCTTCACGAACTCCTCTTCAGACTTCAGATGGTCGGCTGTGCATACTTTCCTTACTCGGTGGAAAATGATCCGCACGAAACTACGTTTTTTAGCCGCGGGCACAAATAGAGAGAAGTGTAGTTACTGCCCATTCCATGTGGCTTTTTGATCAACAGATCTACTAAATTTGCCGTCTAAACGCCTAGAAATATGGACGTCTAAGAACGATAGTGAATTATCTAGCTCTTGTTCCTGAGTGACGCGGAGATTTCGACGATTCGAATTAAACTGATGTCAAAGAGTGACAAAATTATCAGAATCGGTGAATGTTAGAACTTCATCGACATACCGCTTATAATGCAAAGAACGGTCAATATAATCCGATAGTCCATCTTCGACCATTCCAAGAAAAATACCAGCCGATGTTGGGCCTAACGGGCTGCCCATCGCCACACCAGCAACTTACTTATAAGCATATCCATCAAACTCAAACGGAGTGTTTTCCGTACACATAGGAATCAATTCTTTTAGGTAGTCGACAGGAATGGGTAAAGAAACATTATGAGTCAAAATAAAATTACATAAATAATCAACTGTTTCATGTAATGGAACGTTTGTGAATAGTAAGTCGAAGTAACTTGAGTACATCTTCTGTGTAGAACTCACCGAAGTGTTCTACAAACTATCACATAACTCAGAAGAATCCTTCAAATAACGTGAGCTGAAAGTTCAACGAATGGGATCAAGAAGCTGAACTAACCGTCGACCAACAATGTGGTCAGCTGAATCATCCCTGGCGAGGATACGCCTCAGGGGGACACCGGCTTTGTACAATTTGGGTGATCCTCTCATTCTTAGTGTACGGGTCGCAATCAGTTTCAACTGATTATGCTCCCGCTCACTTATATATCCATGCAACAGAAGAATTTGCAGTTTTCTCGATATTTGTTTTTGCAGTAGACTGTTATTGTCTCTCCTGTTCTATGTACTGACATTACTCTGAACAAGTTTGCATTTTGTTCCAAGCCCTATATTAACTAATACGTTCGGTCCTTAATCCCACACTGTTTTCTGTCAGCGGCATACACACCTGCTGAAAATAGTTATGCTGGTCGGTACACGGACTGTATGAGTGAGTACATGTTATATAATAAGTTTTCAATAAAATTCAACGAAACGGACTGATTTAAGTTAGCTCGAAAGATTTATCATCAACATGAAGTGTTGTATGTTTTTTGTGCTCACACCATGGTTTCGTCTAAATAGTATACTTACATGAAGTTGATTAATACATTTCATTGTGTTCGACAATTTTAAAAACTTGAAGTTGTCCTCGTCGGATATTACAAGAATCACATAAACAAACGTCCAAAGCAATAGCAAGTATTGCCTTCGTCAATAGGCAATACAAAGTTTTACGAACACATGCGCGCATAATGGACGGTTCTTTCAAAACAAAGATTGTCGTCAAACCATTGGTTATTCATCTAATTTTCAGTTATCAATAACTTTTGTAAGGCCTGTCTGTATGCATCTAAGTGAAAAAGATGTTCAACATTAAGATACTTCAACCCTAAAATACTCACGTAGACTTGGGACATAGGTTAGTGTAAGGACTAACACACAATGTTCTACGCATTGTGTAAAGTGCACACAGATTTTTGTAGAAAGTTGTACAGTTAAGGTATGGCTGACTTTTGTAAAAAAATTATTCTGTTCTAATACTGGACCAAAATTTTGAAACTGTAGACAAATGTGAAAAAAACAATTGGTATGGGATAGTGAATCCTATCTGTCGAAGTGAGTGCACTGGCTAATCTCTCTTGAACTATTAATGCAATTATTCAAATAGCAAGTTTTGTTTATTTCACTAAAAGTAACTTGGAATGGCGCATTTTTCAATTTCAGAGGATTGTCGGAAGGAAAGTTGCACCATGTGCCTGAGTGAGTAGACGTTCATATGAACGGGCCTAGCATGAATCTGTGTTAGTTATTTATGTTGTTTTGAACAAGTATGTTGTATTTCTAACGGACATATTTTAGAACAGACAATTTTTTGATTGACTGTTTGCTGGTTGAACTTGCAACACAATATATACCGCAACACATGGAATTTGACGAGCTCATGAGAAATAAACGAAACGTTGTTATTTGAATGTGTGAACATAAAACTCAAGCTTTGATATTCATATGTATAGGTAAAATTTATAGGCTGTCTTCAGCTGCAACAAATACACGTTTATGACCGTGAGAGTGCACCCAACACCAGACATCGTTTCTTTACACTGGCTTGTTTGTTGTCATAAGTTAATCATACGTATGTTTCGTTCCTTTATTTTTAAATTTTTAGTCAACGTATCCTCGTTTGAACGTTTCAAATACTAAATTAGACATCACCTCAAGTCGAAACTGAGCCTTTCGCATGCAAATTACTTTAAGAAGAGATCCATTTGCGAAAAATCTGGACTTCGGCTGGATTCAAACCAGTGACAGAAACAACATGCCCAAACGCGGCAAGCGCTCTACCTGCTGAGCTACGAAGCCACGCCGGAAGCTAGTTCGAATCCAGCCGAAGTCCAGATTTTTCGCAGATGGATCTCTTCTAAATTATCAAATCTGCAAAACTACTTATTAGTAATTCAAATTACTTTTACCCATATATTGTCAGTAGCAGATCAATTTTTTTAAAATTCAAAACGAAAAACACTTTGGCAAACTGTCGGAAAATGGCTGATTCGATTAGAAATCCACCGAAATCTCAAAAAGTTAAAAATTAACAAAAAAGATTTGGGATGGTGGATCAAGTTTTATCATATGTCTGATGAATGTGAGCGTGCTAACAGAATTGATCGCTCAAGAGATACACAACCGACAGCGATAAAAACGGATATTTCCGTATGCAAACGTTGGATGTGCAACTGGTGCAAGTTGCCGGACTAAATTTTTAATGATCTAGGAAGTACATCAGTTTTCATTGTCCGTCTAAGTCCTTAGGTGTAAATTCTAGTGGACACTTATGACACTGTTAGGGTGTGAAATTAATAAAAATTAGCAAACCTGAGAAGCTTTCTGTTAGTTAGAACAGATGAATCACCAATCATCTTGTTCTAACTTTCGCCGAAAGAAAATCAACGTGGGTTACTGAAAAGATTGAAACTAATCGGTAATAATTAGGTAGTAAACGTCAGTTGTGTTCTTTGATTGGGACATCATGACTAGAGTGAGTTTGTCTGCGTACGGTTTCCTTTCTAGTGACAGTCAAACTTGAAAAACAGAATAAACATGAACCATGGAAACATAGGTGGAAACAGAGTATAATCCGGTAAAGGATATTTTATATGACAGTATGTGTGTGATCGTCATTTTATACATCAACGAAAAATTGACTAGACTGTGGTGGTCTGCATCTCTACTCCCATTCAACACAGATACGTGTCGTCGAAATGAGTACCCGACTGTTTGTTCAGGTGAGTTATTTCACAGACATAAGTAAAACGGAATATTACCGGGAGTGGATTACGCAACTCTGATCGTAATTTGTGGTGACTGCAGTAGTTTCCCTCCACCTTTTTAGATCAATGTGGAATACGCTTCGAGTCATGTGGTGAGTATGTGCCTTATAGCGTAGCTAATGACATATGTTACTTCACTAACATCCCTGTTTTGTTGTAAACTTGTTTCAGACTTTGCACATCAAGTGCCAACGGTTAGTACACAATGTCGACATGAGTATTTTAACCTGAGTTTCATGGGAGAGTTATGCAATAGTGAATCAAGCAGAAGATGCTATTTTATCGAATCATGTTTAGTCCGTATACCTACATATATATAGGATCATGAACCCGGTAATACGTTACAGTGACTGAAACAACCTACCTCCTCATCCCCAAAAAAGGATATTATCGAAGACCGTTTTAGACGAAATTTCCTAGTGAAAGTAGGAATAAATTGAAATCCATTGATTTCTAACTGAAAATACACATGCGACTAAGCAACCTAGAACGAACAACCACACCATATCTGTAGTAGTAGGAAACAGATAAGTAATACTTTGACGCAAACATGCTGGTCACTTACACGTATGATAGGAGACGAGAATGTGGAATATGATAACATACTTTACGTGTAACAAATGTCTTGTAGCATTATACTTCTCCTTTACTTCAAGATGTCGGAAGATGTATTTAAAATAATTTTTGGGAAGAAACTATTGATTTCTGTTGTTGACGCGACCGAACCATACAGAGTAGGTGTTAGTATGAACTTATTAACCATGAACCTATATGCCGATTCACTGAAGTATCTAATTGTGATCGGTTTGCGTTTATTTGACTACTTACAGTTTGGACATATTCATACTGCATCTTTTCTAAACAATGAAATTCATTTAAAAACACATATCGTCTATCGTCAGATACATGATGCACCCGTCTATAAAGACCTATGTAACAAATATCTAAACTTCAAAAATTAGTTGACTACTCTACTTATTTCCTATCCAGATTTGTACTGCACCTCACCCCAAAACCGATACATCATCCTCAACTATTTTCCATTTTTGGAGGGGAACCTGAATCATATTAGTTCATTGCCTCCATGACCACCAGTACCAGATTCTATGGTGATAGCCTGGTAAAGATGATATTCGAAATTCATCACAGACGTTTTAATTCAGATCCTCCTAGGGTGAAGTCAAGCAGGTCCATCCTTAGGTATGTTCCCACTGACTGTTAAAACTTGCAACAAGATTGCATCGTGATCAGAAATCCTCAAGAAGAGCCTGTTGTGACATTCCAAAAACATTATTTAAGAAGTTCTTCACTTTGAGGGAGAATTTCAGGCAGACACGTGCTTTGTCAAAAAGTTTAAAAAAACGAACAGCCTAACAAAAACGCACAGTGTATCGCTCGATGTTCCATGACTAATTCAGGCGGCAACCATTTCAGAACTACGAGACAACACAAAACGCTTTATCCCTAGTACAACTTCCCTGTTAAACAGGAGAGTCGATGAATCCCGAGGTAAACTGTATGAGATATCCTTGCTGAGAGGTGAACCACGTGCATTATCTGGTGGATTCCCTAGCATACACTGATGTAGGTCGGTCAGTGAGTCTAACTGTGAAAATTCTGATCTAACGGCTTAGTTTCGGGGTCCAGATGGTGAAGCGCTTGCCACGTTCGGATGTGTTGCTTCTGTCGTAGTTTGAAGTTCAGCAGAAATCCAGATTTTCTTACAGTTCATTCCATTCCTAAAAAATAGCACTGTGAACAGGCCTGTGCTTTTCGTTAAAAGGGTATTTTGGAAGAATGACACAATTTAGTCTCACTTTCAACCGCATGACTTTCTAAATACATTCAGCAGGTGAGTCATGCGAATTCGAAGTACCTGCTTAGTAAATATCTAGAACGTAACCTCTTTAAGTCACGTAATCGGAAGAAGTCCCCATAGACTGTATACGACAGATGATCGGGATAATTAATCCATATGATTACATTGACAACACCTTGACGGACACATACCGATAACTTCACTTTGGATCTCTTAATACTACTCTTGTTGATAGAACAAGTAAACCTGTTGTGCTACAACAAGAGGAAAGCTTCCAATTGTCAGCTTGCATCGTTCTCAGAATGACGATTACTGTCCGATGGATGTACGGGTCCCGACAGTAAGTTTTAGGAACATATCTGTAGGTATTGGAAACTACATACAAGTTATCCATCGCATCAGATTCTGCAGCGCATTCATACAACTTCGACTTCGAGCTGAACATACACATCAAACAGAAACAAATAAAAAATACTACTACATGAACTGTACCACACTCAGGTGTATGTGTAGTGTCACAGATCACCCAGAAAACTGTGAGTATCTGTGAATTGTTAATATTTTACGATCAGCCTGTCCCACGCATGTAACCTTTTTCATCTGGCGCTGATCCACAATGTGGCCTAGTCATCATGAATGCATTCGCTCAAACGTCTTTCACCATTTCACTGCACAAATACTCAGTATTATAAATTACTTTGTAGGTTACAAATCGACGACCATCAACGGTGAGCATTAGAAACAATGATTCGTGTTGCCTGACAGACCTTTCTTTTGTATTGCACAGTTCAGTATATGCACCATGTCAGACTATGGGTTGACTGTTGATCGGCTCATCTCCCGTGTTGACACCTGGGCTTACAGTTGCAGATGGGAACGAGTGAGAGTTTGATTTTGATCAACAAGCCAGCCATGAGTGGATTACTGTTGGGAGTACAGTGAAGGGAATGTTATTATTGGGTCTGTCCACAAATGGGACGTGAATTGGTTTTCTGGTTGAACTACCGGTTGAGTGAATGAATCATGTGTTTAGTTGGGTGAACAAGCTGTCAGTTCGAACAGATTGACAATTGGTGTCTGTCGGGATCGGCGTGTAAGTGTACGGATCGCGTATGTTGCATTCCGACACTATTGTACTGAACTGAACTTCCGGAATTTGCTAGTGTATTGAAGAGAAGCGATCATACTGTGTTGCTCAGACCACTACTATTCAGTAGTGTGGCGAGAGCATTGAGTTTGACGTCGAAGTAGTCGCAGGAATAATCCAAGAAGAAAAGCATCGGAGTGGAGCATCTCATGAAGTGGTTCTTGATCCGTGAAGGAACCGAGCATCGACAGGTTTCTGTTTGAATTATTCGAAACATACGGCGTGCTATCGGTGCAGAAGTCCAAACACAGGGCTAATTACAACAAATGCCTCGCAATCAACGCTACATGCAGATTATGTAATAAGCCTAGTCTGTCTGCACGAGCTTGTCGCTCCAAATCAGTTGTTGCTATCACGGAAACGTTCGAAGATGTCGAGCTAAAGCAATGTTTGGGAAATAAACATATTTTTTCAGCCTATGAAAGAAAAAACCGCAACCTTCACAGAGGGCCTGTGAGCCTCCTCTTCCAATCACTGACGTACGTACTGTGTTTTTTGAAGTTGATGGTAGAACAATTTCGTTGTGCGTGGAATGGATTCAGCCTCACCAATTACAATTGTACCCTTGGGTTTTTATACAAAGTATCTGGTGAATTTACCAATATCACCTTCTTCGTATACGTACGGAAGTTAGTCCAGCAACCCTGTACCGATTAAAGGATTTGTTACGTTGTCCGCTTTTCTGAACAATACGTCCAAAAGCGAAGTAGCGGTTTACATTACCTCTACGAATACTAGACCACTTTTGGGAAGGAACGCTATGGTCGCCCTCAGTATTGGTCCTTCCATTCACAAGATGATTATAGTAAACATTAACGTTTCGGATTTGAAATTGATGTATCCCAAACTCTTTCTTGATGGAGTCGGAAGAATTCCAGCTGGTATGCACCAGATACGTTTGAAACCCAACGCTGTACCATTGGCAATTGCTCAACCTCGTCCTGTGCCATTAGCCAAGCGTGAGTTGATTTCGGATGCCTTGAATAAAATGCTTCAACATAATTTAATTGAGAAAATTCAGTGCTCAGAATGGGATCACCTACTCGTGGCGGTTCCCAAGAAAGACGGAACAGTACGCGTTTGTACAGATTTACGTGCCCTGAACAGGCACATTATTGTAGAAAAGTTTCCCCTACCCACGGCAGATGAACTTATTGTTAAAATGTCGGGTGCAAAGTTCTTTTCCAAATTGGATATCAGCCACATGCCACTTCTACCAGAATCACGACTCCTTACGTCATTTTTAACACAGGATGGTCTGCATCAGTACAAAGTCATTCCTATGGGATTGAGCAGTACTCCTGCCGCATGGCAAAAGTTCATGACACTCTTATTTTCCGATCTCACTGGATGTGGGGTATACATGGACGATATTTGTGTTTTTGGTAAATCCGCAGGTGAATATGATGCGAACTTACACGCCGTTCTCAGTCGTCTAAATAAATTGAATCTTCGGTTGAATCTGACGAAATGCCAAGTTGCTGTACAGGAAATCGAGTTCTTAAGCCATACCATATCGAACGCAGGTATGAAGCCATGTACCAAAAATACATTTGCAATTCTGAACTGTCCTAAACCAGGAACAAGTGACGAAGTCAGATAATTTTCAGGTCTCTGTAATCATTACCTTCAACATTTTCGTAATTTTGTCACGATCTCGGAACCGCTGCGTGGAACACTCAGGAAAAATACTGATTTCGTTTGGGGCAAAGAACAAGAGGCTGCTTACCGGACTATTCGTAATTTGGTTGCTTCGGCACCCATCATGACTATATTCGAAGAGAGCAGTCCTACGTTTGTCTCCACTGATGCATCAAATGTTGGGTTAGGTGCTGTTCTTTCGCAGCTCCAAAATGGAATTGAAAGGGTGGTGGCGTACGCCTCACGAGCATTATCACCCACTGGAATGAATTACTCCGCAAAAGAGAAAGAAGCCCTAGCTTGTGTGTGGGCATGCGAAAAGTGGCATCTGTATTTATTTGGTCGTCGCTTTATATTACGAACTGATCACACTTCCCTTACGTCGTTATTCCGTCGGAGAAATAAAGGTCAAAAGCCCATTCGAATTAGCCGATGGTACGCTCGCTTACTCAATTACGATTTTCAAACGCAGCATGTTTCCGGTGCTCATAATCAGGTAGCAGATGCGCTATCACGTTTACCTGTTGCCAATCTGGGAGAAACTGAAGACATCGATGACGACAAAATGACCTCATGTTTAAACGACAGATGTACAGAAACGATCGCTTTGAAATGTATCCAAGAGCATACTGTGAACGATTCATTAATTACAGAAGTTCAGCAACATGTAATAAACTCCTGGCCCGCTCGAAAGCTTCTGAAGGCAGAACTGATTCCTTATCATGTTATACGAGACGAATTAACTGTCGTTAACAAGTGTCTGTTACGTGAGGCCCACTTCGTGATACCTGAATCTTTCCATGTAGCTAGAAAGGAGTACTATATTCCCGATTTGCTGTCCCGACCGCAACACAAGGATGAAGTTCACAAGGATATGATCAGAGTTAATAGTATTAGATAGTATTGGATACGACTATCTGGGCGGTGATTGACCACATTCTATCGGGAGAACAACCGGCGGAAGACGAGGGAAATCCGCAGATGAAAGCTTTCAGAATATGCTGGTCAGATTTGCGGCTGAATAGTGCCGGAATTTTAATGCGCCGGCTACGGGAGGGAACAGTCGTGCCTGTTACACCGACGGGGTTGATAGGGACAATTGTGAAGTAATGTCATCAGCTGGCTCATACGGGTTGTTGAAGTAAAGGGCATGCTGGTCGGGAATGAAGAAGGACGTTAACAATTATGTACTGGCGTGCCAGCAGTGTCAGCTGCTGAAGAGCTCCAACTACCCCAGTTAGTATCCTACACAACCAATTCCGGTCGGTGGAACTGGGGAATTATAGTCGGTGGATGTGATATGTCCCTTCTCAATAACCACATCCGGAAATCAGTTCATCATAGCCATGAAGAAACATATCACAAGATGGATCGATAACAGCCGCTATACCCGATCAGCGTGCAAGCACTGTATGCAGAGCGGTAATGGAACACATCGTTGCAGATCACGGAAGTATACTGACTGATCAAGGTCCTTGCTTTGAAAGTGAGGAGTTTCGGGTGTGTTTGGAGTGCTTGGGAATCAAACATATTCGCACGGAGCCATATCGTCCTTAATCAAATGGACTGACAGAAAGAAACAATCACGCAATCGAAGAGTGGTTGGCATCGAAAGCAGGGAGCTGGGAGGAAACATTACCGTTTATTCTGTTGACCCACCGTTGTTCGCCACAGGGGACAACAAAGAAGTCGCCGTTTGAGCTAGTATACAGGTGCGCGCCGTGCTTGTCAGTCGATCAGGAGATTGGTTTATGAGGAGACCGGCGAATGAGCATGCGTTAATTAGCAGAAGTACGGAGAGCTGCCAACCAAAATTTGGCAGACACACAAGAAGTTTCTATAGAACAATCGACTGCAAGGATATCGGGTCGAAGTGCTGTGCTTGAAATTGGTTCGGAGATTAACTAAAGAGACCGGTGGAGTCCAGACGCAACAGGACCCAGATCTAGAAAATTCCTGACAAAGTGGAAGAGACCTCATGTGATACTGGACCGCCGTGGCCAAGTGTATCTGATTAAGAATGAGAAGAATGAACATCGACTGTACAGAAGCTGGCCTTGTAAATGGTATGACACCCCGATCAGAAGAGTGTGCAAATCAGGAGCGTCAACGTCCACGAGGCCGGTACGCAGATCATCGAAGAACGAAGAGAAAAATCCTTGTGGGGGAAGGAATGAGGTGAGGATGAGCGATCGTAATATACTGCTCATACGAATGTTAACCATTAGAAGAATCAGAGCACATATTTTGACACTGAAGTAGCCGGAGGAAAAAATAAACGCACCTAGATGATTTAACTTAAGCTGTGTAGTTGATTGAATGCGCTTTGTGAATATATGATTTGAGATATGTTTATTTGAGTAAGGGTTGACAGTTGAGCACGCGCGCACACACACACACATTTGGGGAATGGAACGGGAAATAGTGAGGATGTGATTGTGAAGCGAGGGTTGGACTAGATTCGAGACTAGATTCAATGATGTTTGTTGTTTGGAGGTGGACAAATGCGGCGTGAATTGTTTAGATTTTGGTAGTCTCGTTTAGCTGACCGACTGATTGATGTGATGAGTTTGTGGTATTCTGGGTTGATTGGGACAGATTGATCATTGTTGTTTCTCACGAGTTTTGATTTGGTTTCATGTACGAGCTGTAGATCAGACTGTTTTATTTGAATTTGAATGAACGACCCGACCGGTGTATTTGGAGACGGGACTGATGTGCATCGGATGTGGGTGTGTACACTGCATTTCTTTTGAATTCGGATGTGAGGTGACTATGGATTGTGCGTGTTTGATGTGATCGATATTGCAGTGGATTACGAAGCCGGAGATTTGAGTATTGCAACTCTCGGCGGAATACCCCAACGCGGCAGCGAGACACGTCCAAAAGTCCACAGCGATCGGATGGCGGACAACACGGGCGAAAGGGAAGGGATGAGCGAGTTGGACAATGAAGATTGTCCTCTATTGAACGCCTTTTCGCTACAATTTGTGTATTATATAGGTTATTGAATGGTTGGAGAGAAAACGGTAGAGTGAGTACATGCGTTG
>JTDE01007022.1:20172-30981 GCA_014338405.1 Paragonimus skrjabini miyazakii | reverse complement strand
ATGCAACACAAAATGCTGTACAAGACGCTACATGATCTTCCACTTCTGCCGCGACATCTCGAGGGAAGAGATTTTTTATCTGCCTTGTGTTAAGAACTGCCTCAAGCTGGTGGAACGACAGTCGAGGATTTCAGGCACTGTGTGCGCGCAATTTTAAATTAACACTTTCTTTCTTTTTTATGTAAATGCCCGTGGCGTCGTCAACCCTATCTAATGAAACCAAAAAAGGATACAGAACTGTTCGAAAAGTATAAGCACGCTCACTAATTTTGTCATGCATCAAGACATTAACAGGTGTATACCTCTGCAAGTGCTGGATTTCAGAATGAAAAAAATATTGATATTGTTTAAGCGCACTGATAATCTCGGTTGTCATGATGACGCCATGAGCATTTTACAAATCAATTAGCGCTGTGCATAAATCGTTATTGCTTTCTGTTGCAGTGAAACGGGACTAGCAAAAATGGTAATTGCCGTCCGAGAGTTAATCATTTTTTAATGAGCTGCTAGTAATTAACACCACACCAAACGAGTGCCGTAGGCTTAAACTACATGGTCCATAATGACGTTCCTTGAGTTTTTCGGAACCCAGGTGCATTGGCACAGCACCACTGTACATGAATTACTGCATGCCCGTAATTGTGTAACTAGTATTATGCGTCCCACCTATTTTAATATGACAACGCGATCGGATGTTCGGTGTGCGCACCCCGAACATCCGATCGGATGTGTACAGTCGACTGTATTCAGTTGACTATAGTCAGCATAGGCTTAGACAGATACTTCCAAAAGGTACGGTGACGCAATGACCTGCCTTACCACCATGAATCCATGGCTGCAGTTGCAACTGCATGCATGTTCAAGAACGTCTTGTCTCTGAGGGATAACCTTAGTAGCACGACCGACTCATGACCGTCTCACGAGTGACTCATGAGTGTAACAACTGAACACTTCTGAGTCACTCATGAGTCGGTCGATGGAAAATTTTTTCGTAGCCCTTATAAGGTTGCTGACTAACATTCTAAAGGCCCTGAATTCAGGGCCTTTATTCGAATAACGATCAAGTCTTATTTTCAAGCTAATTCCCAATTAAATCACGCCTTTGCGCAGCGGAATCGATATATCGGTAAACGTTTGAAACGAACGGTTTTGAACATTAAACATGTAATGATAGAACACGAAATATACACCAATGTTAAAGATTCCGGTAATTTTTGGTAATTGTTATTTCTGCCCTCTCTTTGGTCACTTAGTTTTTCATGTTCTGTATCCATCGTTGGACATTTTGGCATCCGCCTGACATTCCGATCAAGACTGAAAATGAAATATCTCAGTTAATATTGGAAATACGACAATATGCCACTTCAGTAAAGTCAACGAGAATATTACGCTGATTAATTAAATCAGACGCTTATTAGTCTATGCTAACTGGATGACCAACAAAATCCAAAGGGAAACTGCACAGTTTACGACCACTATACTTAAGTTTCAAGAGCTGAGTCAGCTAGTACAGTCCAGCGCACCCAAAACAATTGGCCACTGTGAAGGCCATCGCCATTCAACTAAGTTATCATACTTTACACGGACAGAAACTGTGCGTTTAATCGCATCAACTATTCTGGCCACTGTAGTTATTTATAAACAACTTGAGATGCAAGTAGCTAACGTCCAATTGACGATCACAAACATGGAAGAGTGAGGTGACAGTGAATTTTGTCTAGTACCAAGCCTATCGTGTGATTGTCTGTGTTGGTACTTCATGACAGTATGAGTTAATTGGAGAGTGAAGTGAGTAATCCCTTCGGTGTGCGAAACCAAATGAACTCATGTTTACACCTCCCCTCAGATGTCTGTAGTGGACTGTGCGACCTTCTCATTTATCAGGGAGTTTTCCAAGGCATTGCGATTCCTTTCTCAGAACAACTTTAGCAAGTACGATATATTTCCAAACACTGACAACTACCCCATGCTTTTTGACTCAATAGCTTATACTCCATCTGTTCATCAATGATTTACACTGATGTTAACTTACTATGGTCTCACAAATCTTGAGAAGCTTATGTCGTACCGCTAATTTTTGAAATGACCGACGGTGAATAGTGGTATGAATTTTTTAATTAACGCAAAAATAAGACCTTTCAATATACTGGAAGACAAACATAATTAGAACCCGAACAATTTCCATTGAGGACACGCGTGACAATAGAGACAGGGTTTCGGTCCAGTTAAGGTGTATTGGCGACGAATATCTCAAGAAAACGGGAGAAACTTATTAACAGATGAAATTTCAACCTTAAAAAATGTCTGGAGCGCATTCTACTTTGCATCATGATAAGACAAAAATTCACTAGGCGAATTTCTGTCTCAATATATGTATTGATCAGAGAGAGACAGACGACGGCCACTATACAAGCAGCAGACAGCTACACCCACTGAACCACCGGTCCAGAGCATCGCTAACGATGCCTGGTAGGTTAACTAGTCGTAATGGTTATTTTGACTGCCACTGGCTACCGACTTTAATACAGTACACGTTACGTCAAGGAGTTGGGTTCCTTAACTAAATTCAATTTCAGCCAAAACGTCATTTTCACAGTATGGTCTCTCATGAATAACTAAGCATTACAGACAAGTTAACATTGATAAGCTTGTCACTAGGCAGATGAGACTTCATAAAACCTCATAAGTGGTTTGATATTTAACGATAGTCATTTCTACAGAACCATTGATTTTTAAATGCTTTTCATCTGCAGTTTTGCCGCAGATAAAACCGTCAAATACAAAAATTTGGTTTTAGAAGAAAAAGCAACACAGATCGCGCATGTCACAAAATCCATGGAAGGGTGCACAGCAAAATGAATCACTCCGAAGTGAGAACCAGACAAAACTGACGAAGCAAAGTGCTGAGAGATTGAGAGGAGTTTGGGAGCAGCAAACGCGGGAAAAACAAATTGAGGTGGAGACCTGGCGTCGTTTTTACCAAATCAAACATGAACAGTCGAAGGAATTAGCCGAACGAAGGTGAGAACCGCTCGATCCTTGTGTAAACGTCCATTCCAGGCAAGCATTTAAACTAGCTACATTGGAGGAAGAAACCCGCTTGCTGGCAGAGCGCACAACACCAGCAGATGAAAAAGCAGAGCGATATGCAAAATTGAAAGCAAAAGCCCTACAGCTGGAAGAAGATCGGCGGTTAGCAAACTTGAAACTGGTGAACGAAAAATATGAACAACAGTTTCGGTTTGTTTCTGATCAAAATTATTCCTATTACTATGGCTACCTACCTAGAGAGGGTTGCGACTTGCTTCGCAAAGAATTATCAAAGAGAAAAGCCCAAGAAATTTCAGAAGATCGTCGCGTTCAAATAATTATGAACCAGCAAGCAAAGCAACTCGCCAAGGAGCAAGAACTATATTTTGATAGGCTACAACTAGAACAGCAACAGCTTTCACCAGAGTCTCAGCTGGAATGCGCGAAAAAAGCAGAAGAGAGAAGGTACATAACCGTTACCGTTTTAATTAGTTTCTAGAGAGCTTGTTAACGTACTTCACAAGCAGATACAACAAAAGGAGGCAGAAAAGCAGGAAATACTGGCCGGCAAAATTCGAGAACATCAGGAAATGGTAAGACAGTTCTGAAGCACTAAAATCTGATTAGCAAACCTAGATTGAAGCGAGTTAGTCAAGTTTTGTTTGGTTTTCATTCTGCACAAAAGAAGTCAATCTTTATAGAATCCCAGCCTCACACACACTAGATTTGTATTGTCACATTACCACTACGGAAAGTAAACGTTTATGGTCCAATTAGATACAAACTGGGATTTGGAGCAATATAAAGTCCATGTACAGTTAACTTGAACACCACTCAACCTTCATACCCTGCCGTCCCCCTTTTGGAAAGAAACAGTAAATGCAAGTATCGGTTTGCTTAAGTCTACTCAGTATCTTAGTTACTTGCCACGGCTGAGACTTGATCTCCGGCTCACTCTGTTACGAGGAAACTGTATTGGTTATTAAGCTAACGACCTCATCTTAGGCACGACCGACTACTCATACACAAACTCTCAGTGGCGCAGTGGTTAATACTGACCTCGCGAAAGCGTGGCCGAAGTTCAAATTCCAACCATGTTAGTGACATTTACTTCTGACGAGCTCTAATAAGAAGGAGATGAGAGTGTAGTACCTTCTGCGCAAAGGATTAACTAAAAACGTTATGAGTACAAAATCTGCAGTCAGACCCGGATGATACTTTTGCTTTTTCAACCAAAGCCTCTAGAACTCCTCATGCGCACTGATGATAATACGATACTATCCATTGATCCCTTCAAGAAAAGTATGTCAACGCACTATTGCATGCCTGTAAATGAGTTAGCTTGTATAAAACCTGTTCATGCTTCGTTGACGTGAACAACTATGACATTGGGATGAACCTACATATGCCAAACAAAATCGGTTAACAGTTATAAACGGCTGATCTCGGAAATTATTTGAAAAGACTGTCAATTTAACATGCCGCAGGCGTGTGGTGTGGAATAGACCGGAAGCTGGATAAAAATGGTCTTAAATGACTGCAAACAAATGTACTTCGGTGAATAGCATCTGTGGTGAAGTATGATAGCTTCAAATACACCAGTGTAAGTTGGTGGCATGAAATAACTACCATCGACGAACACAAGTCTACTTTGGGGACGAGGGTATAAAAAATTGTGCTTCTGTTCACGTGCCGAATGAGCTTGATAAATTATCAAAACCCCAATGCACATTGTGAAAGTAATTAAGGTACGTGGGGTTCCTCATCAGGCATTTCACACCCGTACCCTTTCCAAGAGCTAAACACCGCACAGCTAAAATGGGTGGGAAGATGAAGCGATGTGGGTGACGTGGCGGTAGTGGCATCGAACCATATGGTAGATTAATCCAGGTTTAAATGTTTGCTTTTTTGTGGTAAGCGAACCCGTCAATGAAGAAAAAGTGGTCAAGGACCTGCAATGCGGCTTATGAATCCGTTGAAGGTTGCGACCACGATCGAATGATCTGGTCATGTATGTGATGAGTCATTTTTGTCCACTGGGCTATTCATGCTAGTTAAACTGAACGTTAAAGATAAACTCGACACTATCCCAGCTACATAGTGTTGTTTCACGTTTGTTCCGTGAATTACGGAAGGAAGTTTGTATTGGCCATCAAAAAATATAGCGACTGTGGAACATTCCTTCAAATGATTATATATTGGAGGGACTAATATGACAAAGCATGATAATTTCTAAAGCCTCCCAGTTTTGCCAAAACTTCAAAGTGAACATTTCCGTATTTTTATTTTCTATTATTTGACATGTCCGCAAGGAGAAGCAAAACCAAGAACTGAACGCCGAAAAAGAACGATTGCTACAAGAGAAGTTCCTCAGAAGAAACAAAATTCGACACGACCTGGACATATGTCTACAGGCAAAACGTGAGCGACTGGCAGGCGAGCAAGCCAAAGTGAATGCCGTGGATACAATGCAACTGAAACAAGCCAAAGAGCAGGCTGTTAAACAGAGAGAAGGGTTAAGTGCAGACAAGGTCAGTTATCATTCGACTATACGCAATAGTATGTGGGCAATTTTAACAGCGGGCATTAAGCTGATCGATGTTAAATGAACTAGGGAAAATTCAGTAAGCATACGTAAATTTCTGACCGAGCGTTTAAAGCCGTTTTGCGTTTGAACCGGTCCGGTCTTGAAAAGAGCTGTAAACCCGAACTCTGTCCATTAGCTCAGCCTTAATGAACTCAATCCCACAAAATAAATACAGTCGGGGAAAATAACGAATGGAAAATGGTGGCGCAAAACTGAGCCTAGTTAAGAAGAATACAAAGGTTCCACAATAACGTCTTTGATTTGCATTCAGCTTTGTCTGATGTCGCGTCCGATTACAGTTGTGCATCACATTTTATGTCTTCAACAAAAAGCCGACGAAGACTTAATAAATTGGACATTAAAGCCAAAGCCTTCAGCTCTCGGATTCCGGTTATATGTTGACCAGTCATTTGTTAGATCCAAACTAATGCTTGTCGTGCGGTGGCGCTGTAGTTGTGTGTAGTTATTGAAACCTACATCAATGAGGAAGATCCATTCAGTACCAATACTCATACTAATTGCCACAACCAACGGTAAATAGCGGTTGATGTTAGGGATTCTGTGTCACACGATATTGAAAACAGACAGGATTTGTTTCACGTTGAAGATGTATAAACACAAACAGTCAGTATCAAGATGCCTTTATAGTGCAGACAGACAATCGAATTGCAAGTGAGACCCGATTAAACTGGCAAAAGCTATAACGAGAGAACAGATTGAAATCCTTTTCCTAAATTACCTTCATGATAGCATCAATATAAGACTTAAAGTTGCTCTGTCCCTGAATTTGCATTTACTGAAACCAAATACGTCTTTGAATTCCAGCGACGTGCCAAGAAGGAATGTTTACAATATATGGACTATGTCAGGCAAACAAAAAAAGCCGAACAATTGTACGAACGTCAGTTGGAATGCATGGTTGACGACAAAGTGAACCAGGAGGCACAAAAGGCGGCAGAGTGCAAGGCCCGTGAACGCGCTGCCCGTAAGGCATTGATTAAAGAAACTGCCGACGTGTGTAGACAGCAGATTGAACAAAAAAGTAAGAAAAGTATCACTACTAACATGCCGACTTAACAACCTTGTTCAGTGAAGGCCCACAGAGATAACCTTTCACGTTAGGACAGCGTCAACTACTCCAATTACTAGTCACACGATTGAGAAGTCGAATCTTGAATGTTTAGACAGCGAGGAAAACAAACACACCGGCCATAGCAGCAAACTTGATAGGACGCATAGCGCCGAGTTGAGATATCGTTCAGTTTTGAAAAAATATCGTCTTGGGACGCAACGTGGGGACACTATCGCACATTACATGTACGGTGGTCACAGTGATCCATATTTTAGGACACAACTGGCAAACCCTATTATACGACGGATGCTTACAACGATCTGGAAGTGATATCTACCCAAAAGCCCATAAATCGTCTTTCAATGGCCCTAGCCCACTCAGATGGTGTACATCAGAGTACGCTTGAAAGGAAACAACCGATGGCCATCAACTATACAGGAGGTGTCAGTTGTATCTGCCCAAAATTCGGGGGAAATGTGGAGCCACCGCGCGTGCAAAGTAGATGCAAACTTGCGCTCAAATTATATGAGATCAGGTGATCCTTAAGAATACATATTTA
Source organism: Paragonimus skrjabini miyazakii (assembly GCA_014338405.1). Taxonomy (NCBI): domain Eukaryota; kingdom Metazoa; phylum Platyhelminthes; class Trematoda; order Plagiorchiida; family Troglotrematidae; genus Paragonimus; species Paragonimus skrjabini miyazakii. Next base: position 23,733 of record JTDE01007022.1, on the reverse strand, counting down.
TGTTGATTCATACTAAAGTCAAATGACTCATCAGAGACGATTCAAAAATGTGAAGCCAAGAGAGGGTCCAAAAATCTGTTTGCGAGTTTACAGTTCAAAATCTTTGAGATAACAGGTTCATCACCCGCTACTGACAGAATTACCTGCACTGTTTTGGTGTGAACTAACCAAGTCAATTTAGTTGGAGTATATTGGATGCTTGGCAAACCACACTGAACCAAATTCCAGTAGATGTGGTCGAAAATCGGCCAGTTCGTTGCTGCATACAAACAAACGGAGCACTAAGCTTCCTTAGGTCGACCGCTGCAATCGTTCAAGCGATGTACTAGTCTGAGTGCAGCCAAAGCTTAAAACACAGTTGAACGAGCGAAGCTATCGAAAGGGTGTACATGCAATAGATTTTTCCGAAATTTGGAGCTGTTTTTGCCTCACATTTTACCAAATTAAACTAATTTACTACCAGTTGAACTTTGATATTTTTATGATAAGGAGTTTGCTTCTGATGTTGCATGATCTGAAATAACTATTTAAAACAAAAACTATAAGCCAATTATGGCCTCGAATATAGTCCAAAGCACCAACCAAGGGCGGATTCCTGCAATGCCCAATGACGAGGTAGGGCCTACAACGGTCTAGCAGTAACGACAACCATGAATCCACACTCCAAATATATCGATTACTGCTTTTATCCGAACCCACAATACCCAGCTTAGACGTGATCGCATTTGTCGTACAGCAGAAAGCGTATTGTGGGAGAAAATGGTAAACAACTAATGGGGCAGAAGTTCACTCACCGTCTGCACACTACAACCAGTCTGTCATAACTAACATCAGAGAAAAATGACCAAACTGAAAGGAGCACGCATAGACAGGAAGTCGTTAGATTTAAGAGTTTGAATTTACCGTTAGACAGAAGTGAAAACAAACCATCATTTTAAAACCACAGGACCAGTGCTAACGAACATCTAGGCTAAGTTCCGTCCCACATAACCCCGGCCCCACCAACTCCGCCTACATAGTACCTACACAAACACACTATGGAAGGACTTTGGCGAGCAGGCCGATGCAGTGAAGTAGCCGCTAATCAGTGTTTGGTCTTAGATTATTTTAAACATTTCACAACCACAGTGTAAAAAATCCCGTCGAGATCTTATTAGAGGCTAATGAAAGCTGTCGCTGCATTTGGTTAACTAACCCACTCACTACCTTGTCATCTACGCTTGACAACCTCTTCATGTATTCTAGCAGCGTTTGTATGTACGACTTTATCCCCACGGTAATAGGTAGAAATGACTGCTCAATCCGGATGCATACAGGAGTGAGCTGGGGCATTCGCCACGCACAGAGCCGGTGGCTTGAGACTTTAGGTGAGATGGCGGCTAACCGAGCTCAGTAGCGTGAATGTTGTCGTTGCTTGGTTGAGTTGTCTGTGAAGTGAATGCACTTGATGACGCGGGGCAATGAAAGCCGTAAGTACGTTGCCTTGCTGATGACGCCTTACATTCATTTATTTACCTTCACCTTACTTACGTTGTCTGCAAGGTGTAGACACCTTGACGTTGTACGTTTGAATACAGACGTTGCTATTTTTCAATAGGTAGGTCCCTTTCTTTTCTCTTTCTCTTCCTACACACGGTTTGCTTATTTTCCTTCGTGGTTGTATGGCAGTTAAGCATCAGTGTGAACCACGGATGCATCGCTGTCTATGATGATGAGATGGAAGTGAGCGTGAAGTCGTATCAGTGCGTATAAGGCACAAAATAGAGCCAGACATAATAGTCAGTCGAATGCCTTATCGTCTCCGAAACAAGACGGCATCTTTGAAAAAACACTGGTTTAACTTGCTTAAGTAAACAAGGTGGTAAATTGGGCAATCAGTGTGAGGCTCACAGGGTTGCAATCTCAGTTTGTATGTGTCACGAAACTGTAAGCGCCATTCAAAAATAATGCCATGCTTTCGTATAAGCGTGCACAGCTGCAATGTGGACACATCTTTCAGACTGAAAGTGAATACTTTTTAAGTAGCCCAAAGTAGCAGCTGTCAAGTAGTGGTGACATAATTATGTTCACCGTAAAGTACCACGATTCCATCAGTGATTTTTAGAACAGAACCACAGTATTGTTACCACCCGATCCCAAGTCAGACTTTCGTGAGAAATTAGCTGCCTTATACGCCGACTGTCCATAGTAGCAACCGTCGAAACCCTCTGGACAGTGGTTCTGGCAATATTGTCACTAGAAGATATCATGCCTTGCCCTTCACAGTTCGTAGATAGAAACAAAAGCATGGTATCATCATCATAGACAGCAATAAGTCAGTGATTCTCATTGATGCTCAATTACCACACAACCACGAAGGAAAAAACTAAAAGCATACACGTAGAGAGAAAAAACAGACGGAATGGAGACATAACTACAAAAACTGCCGTTTATATTTAATTACTCAACATCCAGGTACCTACACCTTGCAAATCAACAACCGTGCGATAAGTGAAAATAAAGCGTCATTGGCAAGGCAGCTTCCTTACGACTATCACTGGCCCGCGTTATTAAATGCATTCACTTCACAGACAACTCAGACAAACAAAAGCATTCACGCCACTGGATCCGATTAGTCGCCACCACGCCTAACGTCTCAAACCGCCGATTACATAAATCGCGAGGTCTCCAACCCGGTAGACGAGCTCGATCTACGGTGGCCAACACCTTCGTGAACGATTACATTTCTCTACACCGGATCAACAGTTGTCCCCCTATCACCTTAGGTCAGTCGGTCGCATCACTGACAAGGAGTGTTCGATATGGCAGAAGACTAGCTGGCGTCCTTAATACAAGGCCCAACCATCTAAGTATGTATGAATTTAAACACTGAACAAAGGGACCCGCCTGGAAGTTCTTATCAAAGATCCGCTTCCAAACCTCCTTGTTGCCAACACGTTGGTGCTACCCGATGCGTGCAATCGGACACAGACACCGGTGGTCAAATACTTGAAGTCGGTTCAAGTCTCCTACTCTGAGAGGCCATGCTTCGTCGCCATAAGGTGATACAGCCTTTACTGTCGCCTTACATATGTTACCCTTAAGCCTCATAGCTATCTCTTTGTCGCCAGAGGTGTCCTAGATTAACAAATACTGCCCTACCTTCTGAGATGCGCACTCCCACTTTATTCCTTACACTTCTGCCGTCGATAATACAGTTCCCACATATACAAACCGATCGACTCCACAGCTTCATTATCCAAGAGTGAACCTACTTAATCACAACAGTCTTGCAAAGGTACTTTGAACTTGGAGGTTTCAAAGCCTACTCCGGAATATTTAGCACAGTGCGAAGTAGCGTCTGACGTTGTAGTCAAACAGCTACAACTTTCTATTGGTATAATCAATATCACTCAGTCTTCCACCAGGCAGAAGGTCCACACCGCCATCTTGTATGCTGTAGATAGCCTGCCATTACCTCATCTGACAAAATTAAACAAAAATGGCGGAAGTGGACGTACGCCGCTCCTGGTTCTGAAACTGTCAGACTGTTCACCGTAAATCCCAATCCGGACCGAGCGT
>JTDE01007022.1:0-14063 GCA_014338405.1 Paragonimus skrjabini miyazakii | reverse complement strand
TTGTGGGTGATGTTCAATCTATATGAAAATCAAAATCCCCTACTACTCATCAGTAATGCCCTAAATATTGCGAAGTTTTCTTCTACCGAGTGAGGCAAATACATAGGTTAAACAAATCCCTTTAAAGCGTTGCACATCTACAAGAAGGAACTGAATGGGCGGCAGTTGCAGGTGAATTACTGGGCCAAGACATTTCTCGCAGCCCTAGAACACAGTCTTAATAAAATGACGACTTCAATATGTATCAGGTACAGACTGATTTGTGCTCCTCAGTTTGTGCTGGGTTGTAGTATGACTGAGACAGTGGTAAAATATTTCACTAGTGAAGAATGAACAGGTAACATGATAAACAGCATCAGAACTACGATTAGCGACCACCGGATAACGATAAAAATAGCACAGTTCCGGCAAGTTGGTTGGAGGTAAAACTCGGATCGATCTGGGTGGTTAATCCCAAAAGCAGTAAACTCTACCGAGCAATATCCTTACAGTGTTCAGGAAAAGAAAATTGGTATGGCTTTTTGAACGTCAGTTCTCGGTCAAATGGATTACTTATTGTAGTCCTTTGGAGCAATCGATTTTTTATACCAATTATAATTCTTGGAAGCACAGTTCAAAGGTCTCGATATGCTCACCATGCCTTTCGTCCCCTTGATAGACGTTTACACAAATTCCCTGTCTTCAACGTCTTCAAGAATCACTGTTTGGGAACGCACAGTCTCCACATCCCAAAATCATGCTTGAAACTGACTCAACTTGACAACGAGGAATTAGTTGTCGAAGCCTTGACACTAACAGCTAAATCATATATAAGTGGTTACAACTCTCAGCTAAACCTCTTTTATGTTTAGCCCCGGGAACGCTGATATTGTGTTCTGTGGTTATTATATACTGATGTCATCACATTGATGCTTTGGTGCACGACACAATCACTTTTTGCAGATACGAGTTAACCAGACGTGATACATAATGGGCTATTGGAAATTGAGACCGAATATTTATTACGGGGAATGTACAAATGATCTCGTATAGCGTTACAAACGGCACCGACACGGAACAGTAGCTAGAAGGTTCACAGACCGGCCGACGGCAAGCGATTAAACTAGAAGTGTGAATAGTTTTATCTGCGCCAAACAATAATGATACCTGAATAAACAATCGGGCGACATACATCACGTGTACTCTCTTAATGGCCTAGGTGCAGCATATAACTGTGTTTTTGGACTATTTCGCACGTCATACCCTAGACAGGCCAGCAAAACTTCCAGGCTTCTACAGCGTGATAGGTCTATGCAAGATGGATGCCTCCATCCTTTTCACTGCAATTTTCGCATTGTATGATGGGAGTAGTTTTTTGTGCATAAGCATGACTACAAAACACACCTGTAAGTTAAAGAAAAGTCTAACGGTTGAGTTACGGAAAGCACTTGAGTGGTACCACTTTAGTAAATTGATACACATGTTCCATGTATGATGACGTAGTGACAATTGGTAGGGTTTTACATTGCCCTGTTAAACAAGGTTGAGAGGTTCCGCCTACCAGGTTGGAGGCCACGAGTTCACCCACAAAGCCGAGTACAGGCACACAAACGTGGCAATGTTACACAATTAACAGCGGACCTCAACATGTAAGATTGTTCATTCTTTCTTTATGGACGCCCACTGTTTTGTTAGCTTGTTTATTTATCTCAGACATTTATATTAAATTATTGGTCTACTTTTTTGGACTGGTCTCATCGTTAACAGCCGCTCGAACCACAACCGACAGGGACACGCCTCAAGGATGAAAATGCATACACATATGTAGTATACAGGTGTGTGCAGCGTTCACCCACTTCCGATCTAACATTGCATTAATCTGATTAAAGTGGGCAATGTCATCATAAGCTCACTTTTCGACGACGACAAGTTTAGCGCAAAACTAGATGAAAGATAAACTTGCGGAAACATAATTAGAAATTGACAGAAATTTTTTTGGAAATGTTTTACCTACTGCATGCAAAATAACATGATATTACACGGAGACCCACACACATGCATGATACTGTGGGCTTACAGCGGATAAGAGTATCGCTTTGAGAGATATAGCTTTTTTAGCAAAAAAAGAAGAAAGGGAACAGGTCGAAAACAAGGAACATAAGACATGAAGTGATAGAATAAGCCGCTTAATTCTTATGATGGTGAGAAATTGTGGCATTTTAATGCAAGACAAGTAATAAGAATGACTGGAAGAAATGAATAAAAAAACAGGCAAACGGACTGACCGGGAACAGACTCACAAAAACGTTCTAAGGTTTTGTTCAGCTGAATCAGTAAACCAGCTATTCGATCAGAAGACAGGGCTGTGCCATAATGGGAGGTTGCAGACAAACGGAAGCGTTGTTCACTTGAAATGCCATACGATGACAGATGAATGGTCACCGATGTACAACCGTGAACCGGTAGTTTCTGAAATGTCAACAGTATCATGGTACTCGATAAACAAGCCGAAAGGCGTCTTTCTTACTGACAGAATGATTAAAGTCAGTCAAATGAGCAACAATCGAGTTTGAAACCGTTTTAACTACACCACTGTTCAACCACGTAGGATGATGTTCACGCATTCTGTCAGACAATCGCCCTGTGATACGACCAATGTATGATGCTCGACACGAGCAAACAAATGCGTACACGCAATTGCTGGTTGTAGAACATGGAAGTCTGTCTTCGAGTTGTGACATGATAACGGACGTTGAACGGAAACTCACACACAACTGAGCGGCAACCTAGATTGTTTCGACTGACTTTCTGAGCTTTCTTGAGATAACTGGCCACGGGATCTCCCCAGAAAGGAACACTAATGAACTCAAGTTTTTTACTCGCACAGGGTGATTTAGGTTTCGACTCTCGGGTCATTCTCAGGCGTAATGGCAATAGGTTGTGCGATGGCACACAACTGACCCGAAAAGGATGTCGGTCTGCGGTGTCACATGCCGGCACGAATTCAACAGGCCAAGCTACATGTTCGTCCCATCGTTTCTTGCGTTCGGTAAGTTAGTTCAAGTAACCGAGACGTAATCGTTGCATGTATGAGCTACAGTCAACGCAGATGGTTTACAATACGGGCTACAGGACCAAATAGGTTAACGGAGTACCCTCTGTTTTGATTAACAATAACCCCGTTACCGCTCGACAACCCCATAGTGTAATCCGGCCGTGTCTTCTCAATGAACAATACCTAACGAGACAAACCTCTGCTGGCACACGTAATCCAAAGACTACAGACCAATTAACCGTGTAATCAAACGAGCTGCTCACACAATCGTTCAACCGGATGAAGGCTGACTGATGGAGACAACTATGATAGAAATACAGCGAATAGGCTCATATCACCGGCACAAATAGGGCACCCTCTCAAACCACGGAATACCACAGACTGCACATGGATGCGATAACTTTACGTCTTATAGTAATACGTTATCATCGACAAAAAAATTGGCGACGCTACCAGGGGGGGGGGTTGAAAAAGTTCAGAACCTCCATCGCATATCCTGTGCTGAATGTAGTTAAGTGGACGTCCTGATCTTGAAGTGTGAAGCACATTCCATCTCAATCATTCAATTTTTGAAACAAAATGTGCGCATCGTCGGTAGAAGAGCTAAGTAAGGCAACGTAATCCGCGCACTTTAGGTCGGAAAGCTTGCCTCCACGAAGATGCTATGCAACACCATCGCTGGAGTATTCAATCATATTGTCTAAAACGAAGTCTGTTAGTTAATCAGGTTGCACATCTTACGATGATTGGGTCGGGTACTTTTCATGCCAGCTGTTTCGCTCACCGGGTATCATATACTGAAATCACCAGAAGTTGGATGAAATGGTGGTGTTCACGTAACGACACAGTCACAGTATAAGGAGCCTCAGATAATTCCATGGAGTAAAATGGATAGGCTTCGTGATTACTCAAACTACTGGTCAGAAATGCCATCTGATATGACAGCGCGCTGCAGCCAATGGCGTGCCAGCATCTGTTCAGTTTTGTTCTATCCACTTTGGCATTTTTTTCTCTCTGGCTTATTCCAAGTTATTGCTGCCGTAAGCAGCGGCTCGAATCACGGTACCTTTTGATCAGGCTCATGAACGAATGGGGAAATAAATTCAGAAGGGAAGCAAGCGGACTCATAGTGATCAATGAAGACTTGTTTATCAGCGTACAGTCAGTGTGCAACGTAGGCACACGACGCTCATTACAAAATCATGCATTTCTTTTGGATGCTCCACTCGAGATATCCACAGTGAGCATTACAAGCGACCTGATTGAAAGCAGAAGTTAAAGGCGAGAAAGAGTCTTCCCACAGATGCTAATCCAACAAAAATTCTATTGAACTACACAAAAGTGAACCGGTCGTACATCAGTATTCCCACCTTCGTGACATTGGTGACTACTTTCCTATGAAAACATCATTTATCGGCGGATGGACAATGACACAAGTTCAATTCAAACAAACCCCTAAAACACGTGAATGGCAAGTCAAGTGGCCATATAATCAAAACATAAGCATGAGGAAACCGAGAAATATCACCACTACAGATTAAAAAGTAGTTCAAAACCAAAAAATAATTAAACTAATAAACGGAAGTAACTGAAATAATGTACGCGTTGCAAGGAGCGAGCAACAAGAAACATGTCTGAGAGAAAAAACTAGAAGACAAGTGCTGTTATGCGCCGCAAGTAAGACAATCAAAAAATATAACAAACGCGAACCGACATTACCAACATCTTAAAAGCAAACAATTTGGAAATACCTAAGTGATAAAAGTCATAAACAATCAAATATATCTCACATAAAATTCAACTTCCGTCACAAAATGAAGAAATAATCAAATCAGGTAACAAAAGAGACGGGCGCAGCAATGTTGGCCAGTTTACGCTCCAGTAATGTAAGCTCTGCGTTCATTACCTGGAGAAGAGCCAGTTTAAATTCCAGACTGCTATGAGAATCCCAGTGGCTACTACTTAGTTTGGCAGAATGAGAGTGACCTGGAAACGAAAGAAAGAACGCAGAACCGGCTTGTGAAACATCTCACTTGAAGTCGGGAATGAAATGGAACAGGAAGACCAACAAATCGAGATTTCATGTCAAAAACTAGCCCACTCTTAAACAAAATAAAAAGGTACAAGGTGGAACAAAAGGATACTAAGAGAGAACGACCCAGTATTCGGTACTCTTCTAAAAGTAGTAATCGACTGGAAAACGACTGTGACACGTGAGCTATGTTCTGTAGCAAGGAATGCAATATATTGATTTTTCGAACCCTAAGTAACAAACCAACATCGTCATGTTTACTTTGGTATTTTTTAAATGACAGCTAGAACATCTGTATGCCCATGTCAGGTTTTCGAGCCACAAAGGATGGAGCGAACTTTCCTCCACTTGATCACTGGATACCTCTGTGGTGCTAAGAACGACGTGGGTTCACGTATGTAGAATAAGCGTTCACAAGTCTCAGATACACCGAAACAAGATCTTAACCTGATCAGACGACAATACTCCGGTAGATAAAACGGCCAGCTATTGTAGGCGACCTTCGTGCAAAAACTAAAACAGAATCAGAAGTACCATAAGCAATTCACTCTTAAAAAGTAAGTTGGATTAAATGGTGCCAAGTCACATGATACACCCGGTTTCACTTCAACTGTTTTCTTCAGAACAACAAAGTACGCGGATAAACACATCTCCAACGTTGAGGTAATCCTACTAGTACAGTGGCTCTGACTGTCGCTAATGTCGAAAGAAAACCACTATATAAAAGGCCAATAAATAAAAATAAAAATGCGGAATGAATAAGCAGGCACGACAATGGAAATTCGCAGAGGAAATTGAACATCCCTAAGAATACAGTCACGTCACAAGCCTATGCATGCTGCTACGTTTGATAACTCTTCTAATCAGTGGCGTAGACTGTCGCGAAAGTCCTAACATGTCGCTCAGAGAGACCGTTAGAACTTTCATCGCACGTGGTTATGTCACCTGGTCCAAACACCAACAGCTGCAGTGAACAGTGCGCGAAGCGTTAGACCTTCTGCCATTATCTAGAGTACGTGGCTTAGCCAGCGCGAACCGTGTACTTTAAAAAATTTAGTCGGCTACCGTAAAATTGGAAATTTTTCGAATATGTCCAGAGGGGCTATCGCATTGCTTACATAATTCGCCAAATTGACGCACATTAACTGGTAGGAAGAAGACTGGATCAAGTATCGTATCGGTCTCAAAGCTACACTACAAAACTGAACGTACACATTCATTGTAAACCTTTTCATGGGTCCACAAATAGACGTTACAGTGACGCCATTAACGACGAAGAGTACCGAATGCACCATGTATCTTTGTTGTTCTCGTGAGCATCTCGGAAGCAATGTCACAGTCTGACAGGACACTAATGTTGACCAACGTGGTTAACCGATATGAATTGTCACGCAAGGAAACCTGGCAAAAGCTCCTTTTAGAATATAATCTGTCGTTCAACGTAAAAGAAAAAAAACCATACAGGGACTACAACCAAACCGCAAACTTTATTCAAACACCACATTAATGGAGGCAACTACAGATAACCAAATGAAAACAGTTGACTTTACGTCCATAACTACCACAACTGTCGACTGAGAAAGTAAATGCTGATATCCTGATGTCCGCTGTAAAGTGGTCAATGCACCCGACACGAGTATAAACCTGCTTGGTTTTTGCGTATTTCGTCGCTGTGTATCGAAAACGTCCGCTCTGTAAAGACGGCGAGTGTCAGCAGCGCTGCAGTTGTCATTTAATATTCGGACACCTACACGAACCAGCGAATTACCTTTGATAAACAAGGCACCTCCTCAGATGCTCATATGGTCAGTTCAAACAGCCTACCACTACCACCTTCGGAAAGAGCTGAAGAAAGAAGGTTCGGACCTGTAGCATTGTTGTTTCAGTCATTTAGACCGTGAAGACACTTCGGTTTACGATTGAAGAGGATCAGGAATGTCACGACCAAACCTATTACTCCCATAATCCACAGTCAAATGAGCTTAATCAGGCCAGTTAAATTCCTCACCCAAGTGTTCGACACAACTGTCAAGTTGCCACAACAAACCGTGAATATGTCAACCATCTTTTCCGCAGTCTCACTAACGCCCTATTGATGATCAACGCAACCACAGGAATACTGCCTCATAGAGACTATGACTTTCCAGCGCTTTACCTCGCTCGGCCACTTAAGCATCGCTGTCACTATGCTCACTCTTTGTAAGTTCACGTTTCAATTCACGGCAGTTCTCGTAATAGTTGGAGCCGAGAAGATCGATCAAAGTGCAGTCCGAGCCATGGCAAACTCACACGGCTGCTGGGATTCTTGTGCGTTATTTGTTTTGACCCTGTCACTGCTGTAACCTAGGCAATGCTGACTGAAAAGCCTGTTTGTACCGCCTCACCGAACAATCTTCCAAGTTGACCATTTTACACTTGCAAACAGATCAAACAGTAGAACGATGAGCGCATGATCGGCACGGTCTACACGAAGATGTTACCTTTAAGTAAATAAAGCTTTCAACGAAATGACGTCACCATCAGCTGGCGGCGAGATGGTTTACTTGTTTTCGCAGATAGGTTACACGTTCATATATCCATGTGACGTGCTGTCGTCTTTTGTGCTAAAATTTGCGTTGTACGGGACAACACGAGTACTTCGAACGAATTTCTTGACCGAATATTCTAAACCCCAACCGACTGTGTACGATCCACAAAGCAAGACAACCGATAAGACAAAGACAACACTCTACCAATAGCGCACGTATTCATCCGAACCTTCAGCCTGCCAAGATCATCGAAAATGCGGCTATAGTTATGTACAATTGTGAACTGCGGTGCCACGTGAAGGCGAGAACAACTATTCAGACGAACATGAAGTCCGTATTTCATGAATGGCATAAGATACCTCAAACCCGATAAATTCCTGATCTTAAGGTAAAGTTTATCCTAACCCTTTAAGTATGTTATTTATAGAATTGAAGTCGGGGATTGGCATTCATACGTGTCATTTTTCTTCGTTTTCGATTTGTGTAGCTGCCGGGCTACAGGCTACAGGAAAAGAACCCTCAATAACGTTGATTGAAACGGTACGTCCGCCATACGCTTCTTGAGGGATTTGAGTAAGCCATCATGCATGCCTCCAGAACAGTGATAGCTGCTGAGAGCTACGGCCAAATCGAAAAAGAGGACCTTGCATTGGTAACCGCAGTGAAGCGGTTGCACAAATTGACTTATGGTCGGCCCTTCACCCGGCTAACCGGTCATAAGACACTGTATTCATTTTCGACTCAAAGAAAAGCATACCGGTGCATTCCGTCAATCGACTGCAACGCAGGGCCTCCATTTTGCTGGGTCATGATTTCAGGGTTCAAGACCGCAAGGCAGTGGATCTTGAGCAGACCGACGCCCTCTGTCGTCTCATCAGCAACTATTGACCAGCCAAAGATGTAGTGACCACCGCGGTGTCTATTGAATCAGATACCATCCGACAGTTATCAGATACCGTCCGCCCCTCCTTCCTCCTCTGACCATTAAGGCCAATATCAAATGCGCAGCATGAGAAGATTCAGTCCTCCGCCAGACTGCTCAGTACACCCTAGGCTGTAGGTTTACCACGACTCTAACAGGAGATCTACAGCAGTTTCAGTAACGCCGAGTCTCTCTTCTCGGTCGGAGAGTGTTTGATGTTTGCAGATTGTGTCGTGGTTGTGGCCAGTCTTCGTCCGTTAGTCTTCTGCCAGTTCCACGTGACTCATCTGAGCACCACCAAATTAAAAGTGATCTACCGCAGCTACGCTCACTGGCCTGGTATGGATAGTCGAGTTGAGTAAACGGTCGAGCATTGTTCCAGTTGCCAGCAGGCTGTTCGAAACTCAACTCGCCAGACGCTGATTCTACGGTCTCAAGCTGAGTATCCATGGTCGATGGTTCATGTCGATTTCGCCGGCTCAATAAACAGGATATCTTATCCCGTCTTAGTCGATACATTTCCAGAATGGCCTGAGGTCGTATCACTGAATTCCGCAACGGTGACTACTACAATCAACACCGTTCGACGTATGTTCAATGAGTATAGCCTCTCCAAAATCATTGTGTCTGATAATGCTACTCAGTTCATTTCCGATCAGCTCGAGGTATTGTGCCGTCGCAACACCAGTAAACAAGTTCGGTCACTCTCATAACATCCGCAGTCCAACGAACAAGTAGGACGTTTCGTCGACATCGTTAAACGTCCCCTTCTCAAATCGCATGGAGAGGGGACGTCTAGATAAATCTTACAATGATTCCTGCTGGTCTACCGGATGACTCCTAACAAGTTAATGGGCAATAACCAACCTCATGCCGAAGCCGTTGTAGATCGCAAACTGCGAACCACGCTAACCGTCAAGTGCCAGCGAGACAACCAGACCGGAAGCAGTTATCTCCAGACGAAAACGCTCCGTTATCACTCGAATAGCCTGTTGATTATTACGATTATCGGTCCCATCAGAACCAATGGACAAGAGATGTAATAAGACGACGGAGCAACATCCTTTACGAAATCATCGTTGCAGGGGACACTTGAGTCCGCTGCTGCAATGAGCCTCGGCTACACCATGGTGTTGATAAAAGAAATCTGTGACAACCAGAGAAATATACGGTTTTACCTACTACTGAAAACGTTCGAGCTTCACAAGAAAGCAATCTTACCCGAAGCATCAATCATACCACCGTCAACGCCCGAAATAATTCATCTGCCCAGACGTCCGACTTATCAACAACGCCGACCACTGACTCTTATTCAGGTTGACCCGAAGGAGATCAATTACTGTGAATTTTCGTAAAGAGTTGTCGTAGAAGTCTCCAATTCTCCGAAGAACACCTAATTTGTCTTTTAAATGGTTTTGAAATTGCTGTTTTAATCAAATTTCAAATACCGCATGAATGTCTCATTCTCTGTTTTCCACGAAAGTTCCCGAGTTTTCGCCCACCAACCCGCCAACACTCTCCCTTTATTACTGGCGGCTTATTGTACTGTCTTTGCTTCCACCCGGTCCATTACTGATCTTGCCTTCTCACTGGTCACAAACCATATAGATACGAACGAATCTGCGACCATGTGGTCTTCGGACTGAGCGACGTAGTAGAGCTCTTTTGGAAAGCTAATCTACTTCTTGTCTTTGTGCGCTAGCCCTGGGTGGTTTGGATCAGCTGGAAAGTTCCGGGTTAATCGTACCCGTTATTCATTGCTCGTTATCCGTCGTTCAGTCACTCGCCATGCCGTTATCTGTTGCTCTGTCATTCGTTACAGTCAATGGAGGCGTTCATGGACGGTAGATTCAGTTACAACAACGAGGTACCCTGCAAACAAACAACCCTAATTACAATCGTTAACATGGTCGGTATGATCTCGGTGGAAGCAGACAAGGACTGCCACAGAATTGCACCAACCATCAAAATTCCCCAAAGAAATATAAAATCCGCTAAACCAATGTGACAGTGGCGAGGGCAGTTTGTAGAGCACTAAAAATATTACTGGAGATAGTGTGATTAAACAGGATAGTTGTATCCGCATACGAGCAGAGTATCGACCACAGCAGGTTGTCGTGCCCGATGGTACTTACAATTTTTTTGTAAAAAAGCTGAAATGATTTGTTTAATCGGAAAGGGGGTACCTATACACTTTACTTAACCCTGAAGTCAGAAATTCAGCAATCCGGAAACATATAATTTCCTATCCATCGATGAACAACACTCGATGAGTAATACTCAGTGCGATTCAAGGTTCTGCTGATATACAAAGGACGTGGGTCAATCGCACGATACTGTGTACCACTATAATCCATTCAGACGATCCCGTATCCAGTTCTGTACATGTGAGCAAGTGGGATGTATCGCGCACGCGACCAGTTTGGTTGGTGCGGGCAAGTTAGTTGAGAAATTTGCAATAAAAAAGACATGATGAGACAGTAAATGGTGCCAAAAGTTCGTAACTAACAAATGGAAAACAAGAGGTTGTGAACATATCGCATAACTATGCGTTTCTTGAATCTAGAGTGGCCTTCATTAAGAATGCTGCAGAAGCTCAAATATTTCAGATGTTATTTCGACTGTGACACTACTGTTGTCCTCAATTAACTGGTCAAGAACATATCAAGCATAAAGCTCAAGCCTTTTAATTACAAGCGTACTACAAACTTGGTGCGGACAATTAGTGACAGAGTAAATATTTTTGCAAACCGCTACTTTATCGGCAGGCATGTTACCTTCAGAAAGCCCTCGCTCTGAGCAGTTGAATCTATCAACGAAATGAAACAATTCACAGAGACGAACAAGTTAATTGGAAGTAAAGTCACAATCGCACCGCTTTAACTTGCCGTACGGTTTATTCATGCGCCGTGTAGATGAAGAGTGGGCAGGTGATCCGTACGTCGAAGAATAGTAAACGAACCTATCTGATATGGACGACAAAGAGCCGTCAATTAATGAAATAAATACATTAGCACTGTTCTGACAGCCGATCAACGGGTTCGTTCAGTTTAGGATTAATCTCACGGAAGCTAGTTAACGGATAAGTAACCCGGAGATGTGTCCAGTAATACTAAACAATCAAGCGGGGTCCCAGAGACAAAGTAAACTCTTAAAGCTGTCTGAGCATTATGCGGGCGGTCAACCATTTCGCGAATTACACAGCGAAGTAAAAATTAGGCAACATATGGCTTGGTAACACTCACATTTTTTCTTTTCGTACTCGGAAACTATTTCTTCTAACTTCGTGATACGGTGCTCCAAATTGTGTAGCCGCTCCACCACACCTGAAGTGCAATCCACGTTGAGGTTTTTAGAATTATTGGTATTAAAAGTAGTGATGTCGTTCATGATACTCGATCTAAAATATAGGGTAAATGTTAAGGCCTTTGAGAAATCAGCAACTCACATCCAATACCTTCGTCGTATTAGTCGACACACCACCTATTGATTTTACCCATCTCTGAATTTGAAACCAAATTAAGGAAATGCACGTGAATGAGAGGGCGAAAATATCACTTAACCGACGAACAAAGAGGCTTCGGTGCCAAATCAATAGCTCTTCAAAACGATAACAAAAATGGGGAAACTGGCAGGTGTCCAATATTTAAATATAACACCGCACGCTGAAAGTACAGACAGAGCACCACATGACAGGAAATACGCAGAAAGTAAATGCAGACGGTTTCACAAAGGAAACTCCTTGAACAGACGCCAGTGACTGCCAACCTGTGCCAAATCGCTTATATTTCGGGAATAAATAGGAACAGTCATCAAAGAGACGACGTAATCTGCGCGGAAGAGGTCGCCGATAAACGAAAGTGCACAGTCAGCGTGGTACAAATAAGTCGTACGCTTTCTCAATTGCACTTTGAAACGCGCAGTAGTTCTGGTCCACGGAGCCACAGTCGAGAAGAAGTAAACCTAGGTGGCTTCACGGGCCGTTAAAATCTGCCTGATTGAAACTTGGAACTGTGGACCTCTTTACTGATTGCTGTAACCAGTAACAGATAAGATCAAATATGAGAACAGAGTGGTCACTGTGTCCAAGTGGTGGTTTGATGATCACTTTGTCTACCAGGTGGCTCTCATTAGTGATAACTAGGTCGAGCAGAGAGGGAATCTGACCAGGACGATTCTGCGTAGGGGCGTTGACATGCTGTGTCCACGCTCTCCGGCGCATCAGCGTCGATAAGGAAGTCGAGAATCCGCTTTCATATTCCTGGCGAGTCGCTGATCCAGTTTCATGTTTAGCCCCGGACAACTCATGCTCAACGAAACTAGTTCGCGACAGTGAAACAGAGGTTCCTAGTATGTTCGTATTAGGTGCGAATCAACAAACACTAGTTAGGTTCGGTGCTGTCAGACTAGAGGTCGAGTACAGTGAAACAGCCCGAGAACATTGGGGAAGGTGGACGTATCCTATTACATAAACGTGAGAAGGTTAGAATATATATATATATATATATAAGTAGATACTGTGTATCCATGCTGGGGATCGGTCACTAAGGCACAGTTGCAGAAGGTGAGGAGGGGGGGGGGCTGGAATAGAGCACTCGTGGAGTGATGGATACAGCAAGGGCAAACGTAAACTCAGAATGAAGAGGAAAAGAAAACGATGCTGTAAAAGGAAACAAGAACCAGCAAAAACCAAAAGCCCAGTAAGCCATACACACGACTTACACAAACGAAAACTAAAACGGCGCCGACAAAACAGCAGCACTGTGGGAACTCTCCCACAAAGTCTCACTCCAGATTCGATGAGTTACTCAAAGGCAATAAGTCAGAACACAACAAACAGCGCAGTACTCTATATATTGCCACGACCGAGAAGGAAGAAATTGTACGGCCAGTAAGCGTCCTGCGAGTAGCGCGCGAGACGGAAAAGTGAAGAAGTTCTACACTAGCGGAAATAGGGCATACAATTGGGCTTGTCATCATCACCATGGACAGCGATACATCAGTGGTTCACACCGATGCATAACTGCCACACAACCACGAAGAAGAAAAAGCTAACGCTGTATAGGAAGAGAGAAGAAGAAAAGGAAAGGGGATGGGACCTAACCACTCCAAAATAGCTACGCCTACATTCAAACATACAACATCAAGGCGCTTACACCTTGCAAACAAACAACCGAGCTATAAGTGAAAGTAAGGCGTCATCAACAAGACAGCTTCCTTGCGGCTTTCACTGCCCCGCGTCATTAAGTGCACTCAATTCACAGACAACTCGACCAAACAACGACAACATTCACGCCACTGAGTTCGGTTAGCTGTCATCTCACCTAATGTCTCAAGCCACCGACTCTGAGTCGCGACGGCTCCAGCTCGAAAGACAAACCCAATCTACAGTAGCCAACCCCTTCGTGAACGATTTCATTTGTCTACGCCAGATCATCATCTGTCCACCTCGTACCTTATGCCAATCAGGTCGAAGCGTCGGCAAACAGTGCTCGGTGTGGCGAACGATTAGCTGGCATCCTTAGTACATGTGCAAGTGTAAGGACT
>JTDE01007021.1:0-16956 GCA_014338405.1 Paragonimus skrjabini miyazakii | reverse complement strand
TGGCCTTGGCCATCAAATCGTAGGTGAGTTTCCTTACAGAGCTTCATTAGCGAAACCAATTCTTTTGGGGGAGGATTCGTCTTGTTAAAGAGGCTGTCATCGTCGCTTACCGGGATCTTCAATTTTTTTTATCGCAAATTCCCTCGATGTATTGGTAAAAAGCTGATCACGGCATGCGGCTTGAGTCACGACCTGAAAGTCTTAATCTGTCCCCTTTTGGATTTCGACAAATTTGTGATGAACTTATACACACTTTCCCCTTAGCACAGGACTCGTCGAACAGTTCTGACAGTATCTGATAACGGCCGATGAGGTCATGTCAAGAATCATTGCAAGCCCCGTTCTCGGACCTTCCTTAGCTAGCAGTTCTTTTCTTACAGGTTTATTAATCACTAAAACGTCCTATTGTATACAGTCATTAGCTGCTCACAATACATGGTGAATGTTCTAAACTGTCGTTTTTGAACGACTTCAGTGGAACCACGTGTTCTTGGCTAGTTGGTTTTGTCTAAATTCAAAAGGGTCTGCACGTGACGCCAACTGTTTTATCTGCGTTTGTTCTCTCTTGAAGCTAAATCCGTATGATTCAATGACGAGGACACCACGCCATTCTGCAAGTTGAGGCAGTTCGTGATTGACAGCATATCTGTTCGTCATGAGTAGCGAAAAACGTTTTGTACTCTCCCAAATGCAATAGTTGGGTCACTCCAGTAGACCGCCAGTCTTGTGGGTCTTCAACTCTGTTCGTGCAGGATGGAACATATTCACAGTCAAGATGGTAGCTAAAAGTTACATCCAAGGAATCGTTGACTTCATTGATCCTACTACTTTTGCTTTCTATGCTAGAGGTACACGGGCAGAGGTTATACAATCGTTTGTTCTTTTTCAACTCGCGGTTGCGTAGGCACTTCCACACGCATAACAGTAACCGTGCAGTTGGCTGGACAGGGCAGAACTAAATCTTACGAGGATACGTCTTAGAACTGTGACTTGACATCTTCCCGAAGGAAGTAGTCCACTTCTGTCCTTGGTTTTGATAGACAACTAGAAGTACGTCACCCCAGTTCATTTTTTCTCCACACAATTGTTAGGGCTCTAATTTTGCGGATAATCTTGGTCTTGTGGTACCGTGTGGGTCTTAAACGGACGCAACGAACGACAACAGTTTGTGTCGAGTCTGCTGGGAATGCTCTGCTTTTTTATGCTTAGGGTACCTCTCAAGTTCTCAGTCTACTCTAAAGGTTTGTTATAGTAGTGGGCGCTTCGGAACCATCTTCATGTTACCGTCTAATGCGACAACTAAGGTCGCAACGTCAGCATTGTCGCCTGTCTACTTATTGAGATGGAATCCTCCAAAATGGCGATGGATCTTTAGGTTCGTTTGGAATTCGGATCACGTCTGTACTGTCGCAAAAGTTGAATTGAATGGGACCTCATTATCTTCGATCCTTTGTTGCATAATAAAGGCGGCATAACCGGGGTTAGGACAGACAAACAGATGCACTCACATTCGATACTCCTCGGGCAATTGCTTGACTGACAAAGAAACCTCAACACATTACGATCTTCATTGGGATGCAAACTTGATAAAACAATTTTGTTGTCAACAGTCACAGCGAGCGGGCCGCATCGGAACCGCAGAATACTACATTGTTGACCCGACCTTGACCCGAAAGCAGCTTGCCGTCGGACCCTATATTTGGTTTCACAGCATTCAACACGGGACGATGGGACAGGTATCACGTAAGAACAGAAACCTTTTACATCAGCTATCTTTTCGACTTGACCTCTCTAGATCTGACCTATCACATGGCGATTCAGACAACATGTCACACACGCAACAAGGGCGAACTCATCAACCTCTTTTTCAGGATTTTGAGTTGTAACCGGTTTATTGTTAACTGTCCATTCGAGACAGGGCTGTATCATAATATTCATCGACTATTCGGATAGTCTCATTTATCTAAATATATACCATCTTCTTATCGACGGACTTGCACCTGTCGCTCGTTTCAAGTGTTCGTACATCTTGGTCAGGTCAATAATGATAAAACTCAGACGTGAGACGGTTCACAAACACCTTAGGAGATTTTTTCAGCCTACAGTTCTGACAGCATTCAACGGATTATCGTTCTGCCCGTTTAGGGCTATCTGGCTCCGCCACATCATTGTTTTGTTATTCAGTAGGTGTCAAGGATATCGTAACCGAATAAAGCGTTGACAATTCTAGCCAACACTACGGGGAATTTTATGCTGTACAAATACAACCACTGTTCAAGTCGCTTAGCGTTAGGAACAGTCTTCTACAAACACGGGAGCCATTTTACTAACCAGGCGTGATTATTACGTAACGTTCTATGCGATACAAGAAATAAAACGTCGGGTTCGACTTCGGAACAGTCTACCTTTTAATATCCGTTAATCGTTGAAAGAAGTAGTGATGTTTTATTGCCATTCAAGTTTAGTCGCTTTATCGAGTCATAGGAGATCGACGTGGTATTTGAGCCAAGGTCCAAAGGGTCTGATGTCTCAACCGTATACGACTGAAATTCCATGTTCACAGGAATGACGCCGAGTTACAACACAGAGAGCAACCGAACTGGTACAATAATCTCGAAATCTCTGCCCTCAGTCCTAAATTAATTAACACTACGATTTTGGCAATCAAGGGATTGATTGAAGGTTGCTATTCAACAAACGTGGAGCGCCTTACGAGAAAGAGAATCCGAAAGAATTTTTAAAAATGTAAATTGAACATCATTCGCAGTTGATCGCAGGTGTTGCATTTCCAAGTACTCGTCAATAGGTCTCTTTTGAAAAGAAACACTGGACTGGAATGTTGTATTGAAATTCTGGAATGGAATGGTGTCACTATAACTTCCAGTTGTGACACAAAAATACTGGCGACCTTGCGATTGTGAGAAAACCATTTTTCGGCCTCTTATGAACCGCGTGGATTGACAATTGATGAAAAAGTACTAACGCCCGGCGTTCACTATAACCCGGCTTAGCTACGACGGTTGCACTAACGAATCACAGTATCAAGGCCTATACGGCGACGCACGAACCACCTCAGATGAAGACAGGGAACCTTCAGCCAGGGGTATATTTGATCTCAACCAAACGTGTTCGAAATACACTAGAAAACTCCACCGTATTTATAATGTTCAAGCGGGGGCTCATACAGTGTTAAGAATAAAAAACAACATTCTTGGGTTAATTGTGGCATTATCCCAACACGGCCCTACTGCACAAACGTTGGTTCGCACAGCTGCAATCCGATTGGTTGGGCGGAACCCTACTACCACCCACCACTATAGCATCCGAACTGTGTCGATCGATCGATATGGCGAGATGCGTCCTGGATACTTCGTTGCGCGATGTGCTTTCTAACAATTTTGCATTACAACTTCCAACCACTTACGTGACCTGTCAGGTTCATTAATAAATCATTTTGTGACACATTGTGTTGAAGATCTTAGTCTGCTGTTGTTCTACGGCTTATCAACTCATTTCCCACCGTATCCCATTTGTCACCCTATACTGTTGCTATGATCCACCACTGACGTTATGCTTAATATGGATCAGCGGTCGCACGACCATTTCCGTTGCGCAATTACAGCTTAGACTGTGTCTTGCGTAGCTCACGTCAATTACCGTTGCTCGAATTTTTGAGTCAATTCGCACACATTCTGATCTCATGGTTTCTTCACACTACTGTTTGAACTGATTCCAGAAAAATCTTGAGACTGTATCACGTTGGACATGCTGTCAAGCGTTCGCCTAAATAGCTGTCACTGATGTCGGTCGTTTTAGTTCACCGACGAATCTTCTTTGTCCATCGTCTTCTTCGTATTGACTCTCCATTCTCAATATAACACTGTTTACGTCTGAAAAAGTAAAGCATAAAATGATCCAACCCCTTGATTTATTAACTTGGAGCGTGCCGGTAACTTTTGTCTTTGGTGTTCCACCAGTAATTACGCACGTTTCTAACCAACCAACCTGCGAAACAGTAGTGCAATCAGCGCATAGTATTTGTTACAATGCATTATTACCCGTGGACTGTCGGGTGTCCCACGTGATTCTGCGGCGAACTGTCCTGCTAAGACGCTGAAAGTTTAACTGAATATTGTGCTTCAACATCGCATATGGGGCAGAACTGTCACAACGAGACTGGACCTTGACGTAGTGTGACGGCTTGCGCATCTCGATGACCTATTAGACTAAACTGGACGGTATGGCCACCACACCGAAAGAGTCACTCATACCAGGCAGGCCGAATATTGTGATTGAACCGGATGTCGGTACGAAATCAAATGAAAGACACTGGTAGGCAGTGTTCATCCTGTTTAAACTAAACGTCCGCTCTAGGACTGGTAGTGATTCCTGTAAGTGTGTCGTGTGCTTTTTGTATTTCCTTTCACTCCATTTTGTAGGCAGTTCTCATGCGGTCGTTTGTTGTGATCGCTTTATTGAGCACTTTTGTGAACGCAAGCCATAAAGAGTCTGTTCGCCTGATTTCACTCAACGCGGATCTGAGCCTTCGAGATTTGGAGTTGATTGATGTGCACCCGAATTTTCTCAGACGACGGGCGCAAATTGAACAGACTACAGGAGCTTTACTAGAATTGATAAATCGACACAAAATCCTTAACAATCATGTATTTCCTTTCGGTTCTATAGTTTACGGTAAATCAGATCATCCAGATTGGTCATATGAAAACTACCTAGCACATGTATGTTCCGTTTAAAAAAAAGTATTCTTATATCGCTCTAGTCTGTCTTACACGTCGTATCTCGTGAGATTCAGTTTTTTGAGGCGTGTTATTTTGAAGAATACGGTAACTGCTTGTTTCGTGTAATGTTCGAGTCTAAAAGGAGGTCTGCAACCCGTCGCTTGTTTCATGCCGGTGCGGAGAAAGACTCTTTGTGAAGAAAAAAAGTTAGATGTAAGTATGTCGTTTTTTATCTGCTGTGTTGATTGAACGCCAGAAGTTTGTGCATGCCGTCCGTCAGCAAGTTCAGTCAGAAATTCGATCTACTGGGGACGAAAAGAATGATATCGCAGTCGGTTGGTGTCTTCTATTGCTTTGACCGTCCAATTTAATCCAGTGCGAAGTATATTTCTTTCCAATTGTGGAGAACATCAAAAAGCTTCTACACTGTTACTGAAGCTCACACAAGTTGGTCAATAAAAGCATAAACATTGTTCTTCTCTTCAGAATGATCCGACCAATCCTTACTACAGGTTTGTTCTCAGTGAACTGTTGTCTCGACAAGACAAAGTCTGTTACTTTTTCCATTGTGTGTATCTACTTTCTCTTGCTTTTGTCCAGCGTAAACTTGGCCTTGCTTTGGAGCATATCAACGAGGCTGTTAGATTAAACTCGTCTGAGGTACAATACAGAGAAAAACGTCTGACAGTAAGTAATGCTAACCATTACGTTCTACGCCGTCCATCGTTATTGAGTGAACTACGACAGATTATCTTAATTATGGGCTGTTTCCGTCATGTTTTATTGGTAGTTGCATAGTCTCCCTGAGCTGTTATGATTGTCCACTCTCTCTCACTGTCCTGTTAAATACCTGTTTTTCTCCTCTCATGGCCACTAGTTAGTTGCTTCTGCACTTCACCTAGCGTTTACACCTAACCCGTATGTGGGTTTTATAGTGAAACGCGGCCCAATGAGTATGCAGTAATACTACGGCCATAGTTACTGTTTTGTCGTCATCCAAACGTTGGCGACGAATTCAGAAAGGTATCTCCACACAAACAATCGCGTCATGTCTTTCCAAAAGTTAAACAATACATGTCCCTCTCTTGAAACACCATATTTATAAGAGAATCTTCATATGGATAGGTACAGTGTTACCAACCCCGTCACCGGACGCATATTGGTTTTACAAAAACAGCGCTTGCCATCCGAGCGCCCGAAGATTTTATTCAACTTACTTGTTCTCAAACACTCGGTAAATCAACAATAGAATCCTTGCTGAGTTCATCAGACGCGGAAGTCGCGAATGTTTCGGACTTTATGGTTTGATGTTTTCACAGGTGAGATTTCTGAAGCTTGTTTCAATGTGTATTAGAGTTTGTTTCGGTTTGACTTAACACATCTCAATGTCCAAACACGTGTGCGAATCCTCCTTCGAAAGCCTGGTACCATTGAATGTGCAACTTGTGGTAAATTTCTACTGCCCAAACTTTCACATGATTTGTCAGTTGATAAAACTGGCTATATGATAATTCATTTTTGATGCACAGACTACGATTTCATGGTTCTCATCACCATCTGAAGCTTGTCAACGGCTATGCATACGGCTATACGTCGTAGACAGCGGAAGCCAACAATCAAACAATACGATTTAATCTGCATACATTAAATACAGACCCCTCCAGATCTAATTAGGAATTACAGTGGGCTCAGGTCGCAGATATACATACCGGGCTTCCGGTCAATTTAGATTGAACACCGGATTTTAATTTGCACTTAAAGGTAACAGAATGCGCGCGACGTGAACACCGATGCGACTGTAACAACACATAGGTGACAATGGATGAGTTCTCCTTTGTAACCGCATACTTCAGACGAAATTGTCCTGTTGCTAAAAAAAACGTCACCCAAGCCAATCTTTCCTTCAACCGTCTTCTGTCTGTTGAAGCTATGGTGAATGCCGCTGCCCGGTTTTGTATATCTATTTCTAGACTACAGTCATGTGTTCTCTGGTTGCCATTGGAGACGTTCGATCAGTAGGTTTGCCCAGTTCACAAGCGGACAACAGCGCCCGTTGAGCCGATGCAATCAAAACCGAATCAACACCGTCTTTCTAACGGCTCATTTATGCACAACTGATCAACCAAATTTTTCCAGTATTTTACTACATCTCCATATGATTCAGTTAGATGTAACCTCTAGCATAACCGTAAACAAAGAGTCTGCAGGTACTTGACACATTCCACATTACGCCGGATACTTACCGAACTCGGTCTGCTTATCATGTACACATGTTTTTCTATAACAACACAACCGGTTGTTTTTCTACATGCATTACTGTAGCGTAAGACAATGCTACGCTTTAGAAACCCCTACCTCACTGGTGTCGATTAGAGTGACGGAATTGACTTCTAGAATGTTTCGTTTGATTGAGTTTGTAACAGTTCCTTATTTAGTCTCGCCGATTTGCGTTTGTCGATATTCCTGGGTCCCAGTCGCTTGCTACAATCAACCAAAAATAATCCGTCGTATTTAAAAATGAGTTAGACTGCTGTTAGAATCTGGAGGTTGCGCTTTCATTGTCTCCTGATGTTAGTCTAATACTTAGTCGGAAATACCGTGTGCCTTCTGATAGTTTCACAAACATAGGATCTGAATTGAAGAGGTTAACTATCGCGTTGACTGTTTCGATGTGCACAGCGCTATTTTTTATGGTAGAGAAAGCCAACGCAGCGTCATTCGCCATTGTGTCGATCTCCCAATCGACCTGAATAAGACAGTTGAGCGTCACCCACAATTAATCTCACCGTTTGCATCCATGTAGGGCAGTCAACCAGCCTTTTTCAGAACAAGTACTAAATTGGAATTTCTCTCCTGTCAAAGCTCGTCAGTAATGCATATCTTTGCACTAACCGGGATTTGAATCTCGGTCGCGGAGTGTCCTTGTTTACCGCTGCGCCATTGACCTTCCACTAGGCACAACTGAATCATCATGCAAACGCTCAACCACATTTGTTTTTGTTTAATGGTCAGGTTGCGCGATCATCTCGAGATGAAACACAGTACCTGCCCTGCTAACTCTAGTCGACGAGTTCATTAGCGCGATGGTCATCGTTTTTGTTCCGTCAGAATGCGGTTGGGATTCACTTTCCTGTTGTTGTAAAGTTATGCACTATTGACGAGTCTCAGCGCGAGTGAGGCTCGATTTAATGCTTGGCAGTCAGTCTTATTGAATTGGTTCTGTTACAGCACTTTGAAGCGTGGAGATCTTTTCCCGAAATTGTCCGGTTCTGTTCATCCTTTTTATTCCGCTCTTTCTTAATGTTTTCTCGCATCTTCACCTAGGTCCCAGTGTAACTTTATGTTTGCTCGCACTCACGGTTTTCCTGTTGTCCCTCGCTTAGCACGGATTCTTACAAACCCTGATACTTTTGCTCAAAAATCGCACGTAAAATCTAACTACTGACTTCTGAACTACTGTGTTTGGTTATGCACTTGCGGAATATTCACCTCCGTAAATGTGTAGAGCAAATTATCGCCTTTGTTTGATCTATTCTTGACGAATTCAACCTCATATTGCGTAGCCGTATGATTGGGGAGGCAGTTGATCTTATCTGAACAGTTTTGAAGAAAAATCGTTCGTTCAGCTTCGAATACACTCTCATACGCTCCTCGTCTAAAGGTTGCGCTGAAGCGGTAAGTGACACTATAACGTGTGCTGTAGCTATCTAATACTGCGTCACACTTAACCTATTGGAGGTTAATTTCTACATTTCAACTCGCCGAAACGAATATAACATCAATCAAGGTGAATAGAACACCACATTGTTTGGAGTGGCCGTTAGAACGATATTTCCTTTAGTGATAAGCAAGTTACCCTAGAAGGTTTCGGTGACTAGTTCATTTAATAGCATAGAAACGGAAGTGTTTCGCTGCCAGAAGTGTGATGGCGGCTCGTGGATGATATGAGAAAGACTACTCCGTACTAACAACACTGTCACTAATATTAGATGTGTTGTGGGCATCGGCCTCTTATATCAACACATTTGAGACGCATGCTTCGCCTTTTTCTTTCTGGATACATGGTAAAAACGTTATTTTTCAGCAGGGTAATTCCCCGATGCATGTATTAAAATCTCCGTTGGGTAGCATGCAAGGACGGTCCACTTCAGTTTTAAAAGGAAACAGAAAGCCTTAGGAGCAAGTTGTAACAAAATTTCAACTAGATCTAGTGGACTTCTTCAGGATTGTCGTAATCGAAATCATACTAACAAAAAGCAAAAGTCGGAGTTTGCTGTGGCTAGGTCAATTTACCTTGCATCTGAGCGGATTAGCTGAAGCCTTTTCCCCTAAAGTGGAGGTGGGACTGATGTAGATAGGGAGCGTTTGTGTCTGGTGTTATTTATCAACCCACGCTATACTGTAGATAATAGTTTGCTAGTATTGCGGTTGACGCATACGTGGTGGATGTGAATGGTGAGGGCTTCAGCACAGCATCGCACCGCATGGAAGGTAGACCCTTGTGAATCAGTCGAGCCTCATCAAAACATACGTTGTTATTTTCTGACAATAAACTTAGCGTGGTAGCCAAATATTTCTTCAGACTTTGAAGCTGGTGTACGTCTTTTTGTGGAAACCGAGTGTGCCTGTTGTGTTCAGCAACACAGTTTCAATTGACTGCTTGTCTCTGTTATACAGTTGACATTGCAATAATCCCATTTGACCTCGCAATCGCAGTCTGTCTGGTCGCCCATAGAGAGTGAATCCTGAGGATGCGTCACCAGTCTTATTCCCACTTAATGGGCAGAAGATTCTACCAATCATTTCAGACGCAGCGCAGACTGTCCTAACCACGACAAACCCCACGTGACTTCTTTTCCTCTGTGAATGTGATTTTTACTACAACACTCCTGAAGAAGGCTACCCGAGGTGGTTGAAACGTTGACTATTACAACGTTTTCTGTTCTTCTCAATCCATTTATTAATAGCGTGTTAAACATGACATCCAGACTGTTTGACTTCATTCGTACTAGATATGGTGTGAATATCTTACAATTTCTGTGTTACATTACTTGCAGTTGGGTGGTGTTTTTCTAGCCGGCGGCTCCAGTTCTAAAATATTCTACGCACGGTTCTGATTATTAGCTGCCTAACTACTTGATGTGTATAGTTTGACGTAGTCAGCATGTCAAACCATCCGGTTTTCAGTACTGATAGGCCTCGTATGTGTGGTTTTTTGTATTCCACAGACTACTTTGGGTTGCAGTTACGTTACAGCGTGGTACTATGGACGCTAATTATAAGTGTCATGACTGCTGTTTTCACTGTGATCCAAGTCGATTAACCTAACAAAGTTCGACCCAGTTTTGTGACTGTTTTGCCTGATAAAAACCGACGTTGAGGTTCCTTTGTTGAGAAGTATTGTGGAGGAACTTTTCGAACCAATTTCCTTTATTTGTTATAGTTATCTAGAGGAATAATACGCATATTTTGAACCACGCAAAATTTGTTAGCCCATCCACTTAATAACAGTCAAAGTACGAGCTTGGGTTCCGATCCTTCAGTGACCTTGGCCGGTTTGCGACAGCCTAGCTGTATGCCGCCCAGTACTTCCCTCACAGTCATGGGTTTCGTATGATGCATGTACTTAATGTTCATTTTGAATCCTTTATTCACACTGATGCATTCCTTTTTCCTGCCACTCCGTACATTTCACGCTCTACAGCTATATTTAAGCCATGGCCTTATTGATGATGCCCGATTGGATGCCGAATGGATACGTGCACATGTGGAAGAACATTTACGTGGTAAATATTGCACTTATTGTTCACGGAAACGTGTGAAAAAAACGGTTCCTCCATTGGATTGGCGACCGTGGTTTGTGCTTGGTTTGTTTGATCTGATCGCATCGAACGGCACGCAAGCAGAGCGAGATTTCACTGTCGCCCTAGACCTTGCATTGTCAGTCAAATTGCGAGGTGACCAAGAGATCTCTTTCTCCGTTTCAAGCATCTTGAGACATCTCAAAGCCATCTCTTTACACAATGTCAATAAATTTGCGGTGAGAATACTTTTTTGTCGTTCTTTGACTTCTGAGCATCTGTAGTTTTTTTTAGTAAAGAAAGTGTATGATCTAATGTGTCTAGTGAGTATTCGTTACACGTACCTGATTCAAACCAGTTCTCTGAAAGACCATTTTTAGACGTTCTGGATGTTTGTTGCTGCCGATTAGGGCTAAAGACGTTTTATTTCAACGTACCGTTTCAAATGGGATGGAAAATATCTGTTCCTGGCGTGCGCTAAAGAATGGGTTTCTTATAACACGAATTGAGAATGCCGTAGCCGTGACCATCATGTGTATATCTACGGCTAACTATCGAGCACGGTCAATTCAAGTGTTCCTCAATCAAATTTCGTTTGCTAGCGTGCTGTTTGAGTCTATTATATGGTGGTGCTCAAGTCTTCCGTGTCTTGTCAAACTGGAGGCAGCTGTAAGGGTCCATGTCTCCCTAGGCTTTCTGACTGGAACCGACAGAGTATGAACAATTGCAAAATGCACTCATCCATATATTTTCTTTCTGTACACATTTATGTATGTTAGTATGAAATGGTTGAAAATATTGGTAAATTTAGTAGCCAGGGCGATAGCTATTTACCGAGCTTCGCATGCAGATTATGAACGTTTCATCACCAGACGTAGCGAGAGCATCAGTGCGTAAAAGTTAAACAGGTGTCCGTTGGATATTCTTTTGGCTAATGCAGTGAATAGTTTCGCTTAGCTTGCCCACTGTTTTGTAAGGCGACGGTTAAGGCCTGATTTTGTTGACGACATCACTGCCACTGGCGATAACGTTTTCGAGGTTTCAGCGGTGAAATAACAAACAACTGAGCGTGGAACCATCATGGTAACAAATTGAATGGCATATTGAATGATTTGTCGGGGACACCGTTCTGTAATGGAGCCCGTGAGTGACAAGTACTAATGGAGACTGACCAACAGTCATAGTTCATGTTCCTGTTGTGCAAAATTGAAAAATCTGAATACCAGAACCTCTGCTGACACGACTCAACCAGCTACATCTGTAAAAAGAAGGCGTGAGTGCATAAACTGAAGCATTACCTCGAACAGACTTCAACATCTGACGTCATATGCCTGAACACTAGAGTGAAGTGCTCAATGCCAGGGCACGCGGTTTCGTATTTTACCCAAGCAAAACCGATACCCCGGGATTTCTGAAATATAAGAATCCTTCGAGAAACCGCCGTCATGAATACGCCTGTCCTGGTTCTCAGTGCTTTTGAAAAACTGGTAGATAGTAGCACAGTTGAACCAAATCTTTGTGTTTTTTGCTGCAAAACTTGCTCCTACATATATTTTTTATTTGATACTAGAATGGTCAAGTAGTCTGTCTGGCAACCGTCTACTTTGGGACTCACAAAGTTGCGTAATTGTCGTCGACTTTTTCCGTAGTGTTAATTACTATGGGTTTACAAAGTTGGGTAGAAATTGCGTAGTCACAGCTCTAGTTTGAATAGCCCTTCGAACAGCCAAATCGTTCCACCAATTAATCCGCTAACTCTACCGTGAATGAACTGTGAATTCATGATTAATGTCCTCTAGGAGCTTCCGAACGAATTACTGGATCTATTAGTAGAGGGTGTTTTGGCCGTACCGGACGTCGCCACTTAGAAGAACACGACAAAATATGTGTCAAGTCCACGGTCATTTGACTGAAACGTGACTGTGGCTGATTGCACGCTTAAGTTTATACGCTTAAATCCCTACGCACTGCTACAGTCATCTCGTTTGATGATGAAACGTTTTCAACTCACCTGTCAAACTCGGTGAACGACGGATTACTTAAGGGATCGTATCGTTCGCTTTCCAGACTAGCCAGATCTTTCTGTGGTCCAAACTTGTCTGTCGTTGCTGGCAATGCAAACGCATAAGTGTACTGTTCATCCAAAGTTTGCACCCCTGAAGAGGCAGTACTGATTTTGCTCGTTCTTTGCAGGCATCACAATGTTCGCAACTGTGTACTTTTCGGTTTGCATCATTTAATATGTTTTAAGTCCTTTCGATCCTCTACACTACATTTCGAAGTGGATTTGAGCCACAATCCATCGCGTGAGATACGACTTGCTTTGAAAGCCTGTCATTTGCGGTTGTATGTGCGTAGTATTTGTACTTGAAAACCCTGGGGCGGAACAACAAATTCGAAGATTTTCAATGCGACATACAATCTACTTTGTTTCTTTTTTCTTTTGATAACATCATTTCTTTTAAGGTATTCCCTGACACCGTCGCGGTGGCTTGAACTATAGCACTATTTTGTGAGGCTCATGGCTGTTTGTGGGTGAATCAGTACATTTTGAAGAACTTCGAAATTGTTTGCGACTGCGGTGTGATGTCCGATGCTAATATAAGACCCAACGGGCTAACGTGGTAACAACGACTTGATCCTATTTATCATGCTTTAAAGGACATTCAGAGTTGATCATTATGACACTGAACCTCATGGAGCAGGACGTGAGCCACAACTGACTGAAACTGCTGCCTGTCAAACGTTAAAGTCTTTTGGGCGCTTTTGAGGCAGCAAACTCTTCAGAACTGTTGACAATTTAACTTAACTTCGAAACGAATCATTCCAATTTATTAAGCGACAAACAGTTTGCATTTCTGCATAAAACGCAGCCTTGCTTTCTGCTACATCCAGCAATTCACTGAGTCTAGGGAATGACTGCGATCAATGGCGAATTGTAAATAAAAATGCGTTGGGTTTCCGGTGATTACAGTCAAATGTGCTTTTGTGACTCGACGTACTGGGTGATACGTGTTTTTCGGTTACTTTTAGACAGTCCATACCTTACCACAAAATCATCACCGTCAAAGTGTGCATTTGTTTGTTCGGTGTGATAATCGATGACTCATACTGATGTGTAGTTGGCATAGATGATGGTAAAATCTTAGTTTGAAGGCAAAATAGCGAAAAAGGGTGTGACCTAATCATTGAATAAAAACCTATACTTGTATTCAAAAACTCGTCATTAGTTTGCATAAACCTGGTAAACGAACGATAGAGTTTCACATGAGTGCAAGACGGTATACGCATGACAGCTTACTTGTGCCTACCGACTATCAGCTTCACTATTAATCTCGTAAAACCTTCAGACAACTATTGACAATCTTTACGCTACAGCTCTGTTGCGCTCATTTTTTTAAATGTTGGAAATGGTTGAGTTATTTGCCCTGTTACTCAGAATAACCAAGACCAATTGCTTTCTCATCAAATAATACATCAATGTCTGGATTATATGAGTTCTGCAAACAGTTCTTTTTTTTATTCCGGCTGCGACGAACTTGAACAATAATGGGACAATTTTTATGGAATATATTAGGTTGTTCTTTTAATACCCTGACTTTGGCTTATTAGAAAAGTTCGTCGATAGCATGTTTGCGTACTTAATTGTCATTTCTTGTGCCTATAAGTTACCACCATAGTACTGGTCTACTTATCTTATTAATTGTAACTTTTTAAATGAGGTGTACTATGATTGTTAGCTAGATATTTATCCACATTACTTGTCGAAAAATAAAACCTGTTTTGTACACCTTCTTACAGAAGAGAAACTCGCTCGTTTCTCCCGCGGTGTTGTATGGTAACGGATTGTGGCTGTATCCAGAATCGAACTTATTACGTTATACTTCTTTCTATGTGGAATCTAACAGAGTCATTTAAGTTAAGAAGGAAGTGTCCTACATCTGAAGCTTTTGCTAGTCCCTCTCCACTTTATTTGTTCAACGGTAACGTGGAGTCGATCGAGCCAGCAATGTGAGTCATGATGCAACCGTGGACTTTAGTTTTATTGAAGATGATAGACTATCATGTAACCTCAAGAATCTGGGGGTTATCTGGAAGCAGCGGATACACTGAGCTTGAATTATTATGAACAAGCACGTCGTCTACCTCTTATGTTTTCAATAACAGACTACTCTCTACCACCGGTATCACGGTTAAGTTTAGGTGTTCTACTGTTCTTCCATACTACGAAAGTGATTTCCGTTTCATCAACTTTTTGCCCAACCCAGCTTCCTCACCACTTTGTTCATAAGTCAATTCCACATGCAGATTTATTTTAGTTCTTGTAATTATTTTTTTATTGTTAACACATGATTGTATTGTTAACTGAAAATCCACTCCCTCAGAGATACGCAACAAATTATCGACATGACCTGATACTTGTATGTCTTATTTTGTTTCATGTGCTACGCTGATCCCGTAGGATGCAATGGAAACGGCTGTGCTTAACGCCCACGTTAATCCATCAGCCTTAGATGCTGTGCTACTGATTTCACAGACTTTGGCGTGAGTTCGCTTTCGATTCCATTTTGCACATTAGCTGTCCCTCATAGGTTTGTTACGATTATTTCGTTATTCATCGCCTGTTCCCTCACACAAGATGTCTCTTCTGCACCGTTTTGCCTATTTCGAGCTGGGTTACAGCTAGGCAATCGACTGATATCAGTCACACTGGTTCTTATTGAAGAATTATGTGAAGTATCATTTGCTTGATATTCAAATGCGTCATCTTTTTTATGGATTTTCTTGATAGCTAAGCATTCTATAAAGTGTGTCGGGATGTCATTTCAGCCAACGAAAGATTTCAAAATACTTGCGATAAAATAAACGGTATGCTGTTTGCTTCAAGCAAATGTGTGATGTGTGTCTGTAGTTTTTAACAACTAACTCACTTCTGTTTTGACCGTTCGATTCTGAGGTCTGTTGCCTAGATTCACGTTGTGGATCTCACTGATGCTTAACTGTCACACAACCATGAAGAAAAAAAAGGATGGGGATCAGACTACCAAAAAAAGTTGTCTATATTCAAACATACATCAAGGCGCCTACGCCTTGCAAACAAACAACCGAGCTGTAAGAGAAAGTAAGCCGTCATCAGCTAGACAGCTTCCTTACGGATTTTACTGCCTCGCATCGTTAATTTCATCTACGTCACAGGCAACCCGGCCAAACAGTGACAACGTTAACGCCACTGAGCCCGATTAGCGGCCATTTCACTTAGAGTGTCCAGCCGCCGACTCCTTGGGTCGCAAGGTCCTCAGCCTGGGAGACTCATCCGACCCACGGTGACCAGCCCTTTAGTGAACGATTTCATTTCTCTACGCCAGATCATCATCTGTCCACCTGGCACTTTGCGCCAGTTGGCCGCAGCCTCGGCGACCAATGCTCGGTGTGACAGACGACTAACTGGCATCTTCAGTACCTGACCTAACCATTTAAGTTTATGCAGATGTAAGGATTGAACAAAGATACTCGTCTGACAATCACTTACAAATACCCGCTTCCTGACCCCTTCGTTGCTTACCTGTTGGTGATACCCGACGCGATCGATCGGACACAGACATCGGTGGTCAAATACCTGAAGACGGTTCACGTCTTCTATCATGAACGGTCAAGTCTCGCTGGCGTGAAATACCACAGCCCTCGTTATCACCTTATATACGCGACCCTTAATTCCGGCAGAGATACCTCACCACAGGTGTTCTGGATTAGCGAACACCGTCCTAACCTTAGAGTTACGTTCTTCCGTTTCATTTCCTACACCTCCGCTTTCAATGACGCAGCTTCCCAAATAAACAAATCGGTCAACAACCTCCCTGACTTCATTATCTAACGTCAAATCTACCTAATCACAGTAATCTTGCAGAAGCACTCTGAGGCTGCAAAGCACATCCGAAGTACTTAGGAGAGTGCGAAATAATGTCCAGCATTGTTTGTGATGCTTGAAGGTTGTGAAACAGCAACACCTTTTCATCAACATAATCAAAATCAGTCGGTCTTCCATCAAGAAGGAGGTCTACGCCGGCACTGTGACTGCCGGATACGTTGTCAATGACAAAATTGGTGAAAGTGGACAGCCTTGACGTACGCCCCTCCTGATGCTGAAACTGTCAGACAGTTTGCCGTAAACCCTAATGTGAGCTGAAGTATGGGAGTAAAGCGCTGACAGTATGTTCCCCATACTTGTTCGGTACACTATTGTAACTCGGTATACGGCGTACGAGCGCGTAAACAGACAACGGAATAACGGTTAGTGGAACGCTAGATAACGGACCGATGTTCAAGGGCTCTGAACAACGGACTACGAAATATGCAACATCAATACGAATCTTCCCGGCCAACCCAACCACCCAATGCCAGCGGATAAACACAGAGAA
>JTDE01007019.1:12287-33281 GCA_014338405.1 Paragonimus skrjabini miyazakii | reverse complement strand
TATAGAAACCCCTTCGGGATACGGTCGTTGCTAACAGAGCACTGTCCATTAAACGGCTGGATCCCGTTTTGAAGTAGGAAAACAATACGTTAACACATGTGTACAAATTCTATATTCAGGAAAATGATCAAAAAGTTGAAAACCCACACAAACAAACAGACCTCTTCAGTGTCTTTTTCATACACAAACAAATTCAAAAGTAGTTAGCGACGCCTAGGAGAAGAACTGTAGCTTCGGGAGGACGATCGACTTCGACTAGATGAAGGGCGTCGAAAACCAGAGTACCGATGGGATCTTTTTCCACGTCGGCGCGAAGAGTCATATCGTCTACGTGAACTGTCTCCGGCCCATCTAGAGCTTGGTGATCTTGAGTCACCGCTGTAGGAACGCGAACGAGATCTCGACCATGACCGGCGTCTGGTGTGATTGCTAGAGTAAGCACTACGTATCGTGGATCTGTAAGTTGAAAACGACCGAGATCGGGACCGTGAATATCTGGAGCGACTAATCGGCGAGTACCGACCATAATAACTGCCTCGTCCACGACTTCGTGAGTCGGAGAAGTCGCTACGCCGTCGCAGACTACGTGCAAATGGGCTGATAGAACGACGTCGC
The DNA here is from genome assembly GCA_014338405.1 of Paragonimus skrjabini miyazakii. Taxonomy (NCBI): domain Eukaryota; kingdom Metazoa; phylum Platyhelminthes; class Trematoda; order Plagiorchiida; family Troglotrematidae; genus Paragonimus; species Paragonimus skrjabini miyazakii. Next base: position 32,666 of record JTDE01007019.1, on the reverse strand, counting down.
AAACTTCGACTTCGGGAACAGCAAGAATGGGAGGCAGACGATCCGGATGATGAAGACGAAGCGGACGTATCAGCTGAACTAGAGCTGGAGGCCGAACTGGAACGGCAGCGAATCACAGTCAATTTTTTTGGCTACAACAGAAGGCAAACGTGAAGAATAACACGTGGATAACTACAAACCAAAACAAGGATAAAGAAGGCGAAAAGTATCCAAAGTGTGAGCGAAAAATTGCATGTGCTGGTTAAATAATGAAACTACGAAGTAAAAGTCTCTTTAATTCAAATACCTGGTCAGGTGGCTTTTCCGTTGTTGCATGGAGTTTCGTCGACACTATGACTGTTTCTTGAGTAGTAGACACAGAAGGTGCAGCAACGACAGCCTCAGTGTCCGAAGGCTCTGGTGCCTTGGCCTCATCAGTATCAACACACTTAACTGCATTTTCGGAAGTTGCGGATTGGTCTGTCGATTCTGGATGTTCAGCAAGTTGCGCCATTCTTAAGCGTTGCAATACTGACCCCGGTGCTTGACCATCTAGTTTGGGCGCTTTCGTACTGGGTCCATCAGGACCGACGGTATTCGATGCACTAGTGGGTATTTTTGCTCGCTCGCTAGTGGTCTGCCAATGACTTGTAGTCCACGAGCTGCGCTGAGGCTCCTTTTCGAGCTTTTCCGTTAATTCTGGAGAATGCTCCTCCCATTTACTGGTCTTGATGCTTTCCTATGAGATTAAAACGCATATGCATGCCGAATGTTAGCAGCGTGAGCAAAAGTGCACGAGTGGATAAGAGGAAAAGCAAAGTGATTGTGAGTGAATGGGCGTGAATGCGGAACCTCATTGAATCCCAGAAACCTAGCCAGACTGATAGAACAATTAAACATACTAGAGCGAGGTGAACTGACAGAACTCCGAGAGGGCAGTTAGGCCCGATGATAACGTAAAAAACGAATTAGCAGAACAGAAGAGCTGAATCAGAAGACACTTAGATCGACGCATTACAATTGTTCAAAAAACAATATGGATGATTGGGTTAGCGGAAAACAGAAGCAAAAAATAGTGCGCAATACGAAATAAACATGGAAAGGTTACAATGTTTCGATCATAGACTAGGCAGCTGAATAATTTTTGCACAAAACTGGATAGCATTTACATACGGCATATAGCTACGAAAGATGAAGATCATAAACCTGGAATACGAAAAGCATGTTTCAACTCAAGGACAAAGAAGGGGGTGCTCGGATCAGAAGAGTAAAACAGAACCAAACAGAGCTAAACAAGCTGTTGATTTCAGGTCATAAAGGAGTGATGTTTAATGCGCAGACGAAATTGCTTTCAAACAAAAGTGCGATCATGACACACAAGGGGACTTGAAGGAACTCACCTCAGCAACCGGATTACTAGTAGCTGTTGCTGGCACAATTCTAAAAATGAAAACAATACACATCAGTAAAAACGTCGATTATCAATATCTATAAAGTGACCGAGAATTTTAGCTCATACATGATCAAGGAGTAGCTGCGAAGCGGCAGGATTCAGACAGAAATGTGTGAAACCAGACGCTTAATTCGAAGCTAATAATGTTCACGACTGCATCTGCAAGGTGATTGTTTAGGTTCATACATAGTTTGATCACACAAGTCTTAGCCCTCATTCTTATATCATAATACTGAGGATTAGCCTTCTTACCGCAAAGTGGTTAAACATACGAGACGGTGATAACAACGATAGTGATAATGATTATGACAAGGATAAAGCTTTAAAGGTACGAAAAAACAGGAAATTTTGTGTGAACCGGTTAAAAGCCGCACACGCTCTATTCCAAATTAGGAATGTAGGTAGTCGTATTTGGAGATTCTCAGAAGACAAGCACACTAACACAGAGTATACGCACCTATGTGTGTGGACAAATACGTTACGAATAGTTTCGTGTGACAGAACTAAAAAAGATAACGATCCCAAATTCCCTTCAGCACACGATCTCACACTAACATGTACGATTGTCTCAATACAAACTGGATAGGCCATGTGCGTCACTTATAGTCAGTCTAACGGTTCATCACACGAACAGACTGTCGGTAATAACTGCTGCACCATTTCAGCATGTAGCGTCTTCGACACAAGAGTGACAAGAAACATTCTTAACGAAAAATACCGTCAGACGAGGAAAACATATAAAAACTGCCCTAACTCGAGAGGTAACCAATCTTAAATAAAAATGAGTTGAATATTAACGGGCTGTGAGAATCGAGATGGAAACATTCAAAGTGATCAAGAACTGAATTCTTGTTAACATGGAACTGTCAGGAGCGTGACCGCCTGAAAAGAGATCGAATGGACTGGAATAATAAAGAAACAGCAGAACTGGTGGAGTGCGATGTATACGTTCTTTTTCGATTATTTCTCTTCAGAAAGTTTTACGAGGGAGTTGGCTTGATTACGAACTCTGTGTCGTGAGACGGGACTACGTGACTTGGACCGCTCTGATGTCTTAGATTTTGTATGTTCGGAACTGTGACTGCGACTGCTTGTACCAGTTGGTGATCGACGATGACCCAGACTGACAATATGGCGACTACGTGGCTGGTGATCGGACGATCCGGAACGTGAGTGGGAGGTGGACGAACGAACTCTACGACGACGTGGAGGCGAAAACGACTGAGACCGAGACTTCGATCGAGACACACGGTTGTGACCAGCTAGCAGATTTCGACGGGCGCGATCATCAGATGTGAGTGGCGGTGCATAAAAGGCACTTGAAACGGAAGGACCCATGCGACGTTTCTGAATCAATTGCTCGTGTCTCATTCGCCATCTGACAAAATGCGTGATTAGCACAAAGTCAAAATGAATAAAAAGGAAACCGAAACCGTTGGATGCAACATGTGATGTAAACAGTGCAGGATAAAGAGAAAACAAAGGTATGCAGAAAATTGCGTGAGCGGGCGTGAAGTAATTGTTTGAAAGACTTTCACTTCATCACGAAAGAGAAACGGTGAGTGGTCAGCGCTGCAAATGCCGCAACATATCAGCATAACAGAGCTTATAAGTTGTGCTTTAAAGATTCAGTATTTGTGATCATTTAGCAGAACTGAAATTTACAGCTACCCGTTGACAGTACACGTTAAAACCAAACCGAAACGATAAATTCGCCACACGCGAGCTTGATGTGTGCGTGTGCCCAAAATGTCAAAGTTGAGAAAACTTGTTAGCAGGCAAGCCCTATGTAAGCGCGATTCAAAGTCGGGTTACCTTTCCACATCTAATCTGCAAAAATAAGGGAGTGATGAGAACACGCGCAATTGGACGAAAAATATGCCACTACTTTAAAGTGCAAATAATGTTAAATCTCATGCTATACGACAGACCAACATACTTCTGTAAAAGATGGGGCGGTGGACTGCGAGGAGCGCCGCGCTTTGGCGCACGATCGATCGAACGCGAGCATGATCGAGCAGAACGACTACGTTCGGATTTCCCACTGGAGGAAGAACCAGACTGAGAACGAGAGGAGCTACAAGACCCACCACGTGTCTGTGGTATTTTTCCAGTAAGTGGTTGGCTGGTGTCAACAGGCTTCGTTGTTGAACTGGCAACCGCTGGCAAAATTGGAGAAGGTTGGAACTTTGGGAGTACGCGTTCAGCAGACACAATCGGAGATTGAGTTGTTGGTGTGACACGTTTTTCATGTTGAACAATATTTGAAGAACGACTCGTACGCGACGGCACGGCAGACTGCATTGGCGAGCGCGACAAATGACCCCGTTGCGGAGAACGCACAAGAGGAGAGACCTGGAAAATACATGATAGGTGCAATTACGAACAGGCAAATTATACAAAGAAATAATTCGGTCAAACGTGTGAGAATATATTAAGCCTGAGTTAAGACAGAACGATAAAACTTGCTATTCAAACGAGATGGAGATTAAATTTATCTGAATTTAAACCTTCACAAATATTAGGAAAAATATGTCCGAAAAAACGTCGGCCTGACAACCAGCATAAAGTTATTGGGATACCCTGACAGTGTACTCAGTTTTGGTGTGGTTGTCTTTGACAAACCGAAATGCTTGGCCTAGAAGAATCAGACACTTTAAACACCAATCCATTCGTTATGAACTAGTGATTCAAGAGGGCTGCGGAGTGACTGTTTAACTGTAACATGTTCATCGGCATAAATTAACTTTGTAAATTGGCTTAAAGAAATGTGATTTCAGAATCGTAATCTTTTGTGTCCAAACTTAGGCAATGAACAGCAAAGCAATTTTTGGTATTGTGTTTGGCACGGACGGTGTCACAAAAGCGAAACAGTGCAACATCAAGTAGGTTATTATGATTTACATGAGTAGAAGTGGGGTTCACCATCTGGCAAACGAAACCTGTCAGTTTTACTCGGCGGAACAGACAAGATTCCCAAGATTCATTGAGACAATATCTACTTTTTGAACTGTTGGTACCTCCAAATAATCGCCAGGAAAGGCATTCCGAAAATAACAAAACTATCGTCGAGAATGCTGTTCACAGCTAGCTAGATCGGTAACACAGTTTGAAGCAGTGGATGTTCAAAAAAGTTGGTAGCACATTCTTTTCTTATATACTGACAGTGCGGCAGCCGCAGGGAAGTTGTACGTTCTTCCGGAGTGACACCCACAAAGAAGATAAACAAACAAGAATGCGAGCAGCCCTTAGATTTAAAAATACGACGACTGTTAGCTAATTAGCCGTGAGGTAAGCTTCTCAGATTTAACGCAACAGGAGGCTGTTCTCAATAGTATTTCGACCAAACCGAAATTTAGTCTGCCCTTCCCAACCGTTTCATACCTGTCCGCAATCAACGTAACATCATGTTGACAATACACAAAGTAAATAACCAGTGAACATCAGGACACCGTACATGTCACACAGAATCCGGGTGTTCTTAGGGTTACCTAAGAGTCTAAGTGGACACACTTAGACTAATTCGAAATTGACAAACGCATATCAGCCAATCCTCCGACTCACACCATTTTACACGTAAGAAGCTCACCAAACGAATTTTTATAAAAGCTACTGGTAAGTGGCAGGAGGTGTCAACTGAAAGTCGTACACATTTGATTGCACCTTTCCGGATTATAGAGAATTTTCGCTCGGTATCGGTCTAAAAACAATTCTATCAAAGTGGGTCAACCAAAAGTCGAACAGAATGTAATAGCTGCAAGCACTCGTAAACAGCACTGGCAAGTGTTGAAGGGAAATACGTCGAAGCGAAACAGAAGCCGACTTCACCTGAGCTGACGATAAGAAATTAACTCGTACACCACAAGGTACCCGGCACCATGTGATCGACTGGATCAAGCGTGGGTCGCCTATATAAAAAACATGTCGAAAAAGTTGTCAGCTTAGAATTCATCAACAGCTTGGTGAATATTCGCATATGTGAGCGGAACTCGTTGAAGAATTGTTCGAGAACACTACCTGCGAACGTGGGATCATCGGAACTGGGGAGACTGCGACACGTTGTACAGGGGAAACCAAAGGGCGATGTGTAGGCGGAGACGTTAGTTCAGGACGAGTTATCCGAGCGTTGCGGATGTCCTGAGAAGCATACCTCAATTCTGATGAAAAGGATGCAGGTGAATTTGAGGCATAATGCTGTGTAGAGCGACGAGCAGGAGGTGAAGCATCCGGTGAACGAATATGTTTCTGTGGAGGCGACCTTAAATTCGGAGAGGCAGCATATTTTGGCGGCGAGCGACGTGGAGGTGTCCGAACAGGAGAGCGGCTACGACGTTTGCCCAGGTTTCCATTTACCTAGGAGGTAAAATTAGATTAAAGTGACATTATTTTGTCATCAGGATTAACGAAAGGTAACGAACAAAACTGAAAGTGGAACAGATACCGATCAATTGAAGTACAGTAATGATTTCGTACAGTACCCGTGAATACATCACCTTAGTTGCGCAGTGACGTTGTTTCAACTGGGCGCACAAATACGCGTACATCATTTGTTGCAAAATCGGTAGTACCACCATTAATAGTGTCCGTAGGTGTGATAGTTTCTGATCAATAATTTCGAGACCCAGAAGGTCAGTGAAAAATGTGACTAAACAGCCTGATTTACAACTCAGTAACGTGACGGAAACATCAATGGACTCATCCATGCACCATTAAGGACAAATGACCGATGAGCCAGTATTCCAGATGGTGGGTGACAAGTATCGTCGCTTCACCGTAAAGGGACTTAGTACTTTAGTACTTTACAGGGTTTACGAATCTGACATTTCACGTCATAGTGTTACGACCGCCATTAATTGTCTGGGACCGATTGTTTATCGAACAAAGTCATCTGGTAGCACATCGTTTGGCGAAACATCCTCGCTAACAGTCAGAGTTGAACGTACTTTAACAACAAAGTAATCAATCAACTATTGATAAGCGAAACCGCGTCGAACTCATAGAAGTAATACAAACGGTATGCCCCACATAAGAGACAATATACCAATTAACAACCCAACTAGGCTTTCCGGCCTAAACACTGCCCAACGTTTAACACTACGTGTACGCCCACATGGCGAAGCTGATACACCTGGACGGAAGTTACTCAAACCGATTGGGTACGAATCCTAAACTATTAGAATCCTTCGACAAGAGTTGAACGTTGAGCAAGTGAAGTGAATGAAATGCAAATAAATCATTTAATCTTTACTTAAAAAACAAAAAACGATCGAAGAGGAAACCAACTGTACTTTACCTTTGAACACTTTTCCGGCACAGTTATTTCATATTCACTGCGTCTCGACTGCACTGGTATGCGCTGCACCTCTCTATTGTACTCTTCTTCATCTTCATTTTCATCATCATAATCTATATCAACAATCGGGCGTTGCTTAGAAATCTTCGAGCCGCTATCCTCTGTTACGATCAATGATCTACCACAGTTGGAAAGGACACCTCTCCGATCATCTGGAGTCAAAGGAACACGTTTTGGGAGTACTGGGGATGTTGTACGTTGGCTTTTCAACTCCCGCAAACCGTCGTAAGTATCCCTTGTATGAAGCCCGGGTGATCGATTATTACCATCATCAGAAGACCTGGAAACGAAGCAGTTGACAAGGACAGCTTAGAGAAGCACTGCGAGCAGAGTAGTTGTCGGCGGCACACAATATGAATCAGTATTGTGAATGCACGCCAAGTTACATGTGTAAGAATCATAGGTAAGAAGAACCGTCAAAACAAACCCATTAGGTGGCGACTTAACACGAAGTTGTAAGAAAAACTTCTACAAGCTGCAACATACCAGCCTAATACCACGGAATCGCCAACACGGCAGATCAACAGTAATAACAACAAGTTATACTGAACACTACTCAAAAGTGGGAGTAGCCTTCGTATTTACATAGACTTCCTAACCGGTTGCTTTCAAAAACACGCATCAAACTCGATTTTTCTCCTTGTTATGGCTCGTGAGTAATGTTCATCTTTTCCGCGACTGAGATTTGCATTTCCATCCACGTTTCAAGAGGCAACCGTGTTGGCCGAATGATCAACTGGTCAGAGTTGACTTGATTGAGAAGTCCTTACCAGAGGGTTATTGATTAGTGATAACAGACAATAATTATCTACCTACCAGACGACTGGGCAACTCTAGCATTGCTCGCGAACAAATGTTGCTAAGCGCCTTGATATGATTATTCAACCCAGAAAATATTAGGTAACCGATTGAGAACTGTCAGACATGCTGGATTACATTTAAACTGGAAATCTTAGAAGAGTTTTGTTAGGGTCCGCTTGTTAGAGAATATGCTTTGCTCGTGTTTTCATTGGTTCATGTTGTCCACAGTTTGAGAACCAATCGGTAAGGGTTTCCATTCCTATTATTCGTTCACCGTTGCTCGTATCAGTTCGCGTTCAACATCATCATCATCATCATCATAGACAGCAATACATCAGTGGTTCACACTGATGCTTAATTGCCACACAACGACGAAGAAAAAAGCAAACCCTGTATAGGAAGAGAAAAGAAAAAGGAAAGGGACGGGAAGGGACCTAACTACTAAAAATAGCTACGTCTATATTCAAACATACAACATCAAGACATCTACACCTTGCAAACAAACAACCGAGCTGCAAGTAAAAGTAGGACATCATCAACAAGACAGCTTTCTTGAGGCGTTCACTGCCCCGCGTCACTAAGTGCACTCACTTCACAGACAACCCGGCCAAACAACGACAACATTCACGCCACTGAGCTCGGTTTGCAAAATGTAAAGCAGGTTGCTGAAGATGACGGGAGATCCTAAAACATAACGAGGACGTGAGGATATGAAGATAGGGGATTTTAAGTTACTAGGACTTTAATCGGCCACTCAAACAGAATCGGTGTACGCCAGAAAGAGATAAGCAGTGTTCATGAATGAGGGAAACCGGTCAGCTAGGACGATAGCTTACCGACCACGTTTTGCTGATGGACTTGGCAAACGTCCATCGGAACGCTTTTTATCCATGGAGGGCGACACTTTCTTGGTTGCCCCAGGGGTCATATTTAATAAGATGGTACGGCCCACCGCGTCATTAGCCGACATGTCTGAAGCCGTGGATGAAGAACGAGTGCCACTGGGGCTTCTATTGCGAGCGCTAGCAGCCGCCAACGATGGTGATATTGAAGTCTTCCGACGAGAATTTTCTCGGCTACGAATATCACGAGGAGACGGACTTGGCCGTGAACCACCACTGTAATGAGAAACCCAGGCAGTGAAAACAGTATCATTATGGTGAAGTGAAAATCTATGAAATGGGTATAAATGGTGAAAACCTATAAGTTCTTTAGTGTCATTTGTATAGATAAGTGAGAGACAGCAATGGTGACAAATGTACAGATCGCTCGAAAAATACCACAACCCTACGAAACCTGCAGAGTTTGCAGCGTTTTATTTGTCGTAGCTTGCCACAGAACAAAAGATAACTTCAAGGAAACAAACGGTAACCACTGGACAAATTAACAGAGAAGAGGGCGTTTTGCCCACTATGTACTGAACCAGATCATCAGGTCAAGCTGACACAGTGCACGAACAATCAACCACATACACAGATCAGTGTAAAGTGGTAACTGATCCCATTGTAGCATACGGAGAAAAGGCTTATTCATACACAAGCTTGATATACAGAACCAACCGAATAAGCCAATTTGCCTGAACCCACCTGGATTACCAACTCACGAATAAAACTTGCCTGAGCGAGAGAAAACGTAGTTTTTATCATAAGCAAAAGTAAAACACGAAGAATTGCACTGTCATTATATAAGTCAGCGGGCATGGTTTCAGGTGGGTCGAACTGGCGCGAAACATGGTGTGGCGTGACAATTCATCTTCCACAACCTCCAGTGGAAGCCTTCAACAAGCCAACAAAGTTTCGATCCATTTTCAAATTTATCTGCGAACAATCGGTGTGTACGCACTCTGTTCTAGTTCCCGCCCGCAATGATCAGAAAAGCTACTGAAATATATAACCTCAAGCATGCATACATGTCTTATTAGCCCAGTTTTTACCGATGCTCGAATGTAGCACTTGCAGTTTGTAGTAATCGAGCGCCACGTCTGATTCAATGTAATTAGCATTTTACCATCATCAACAACAAAAGCAACACATCAGTGATTGACACTAGCGTCTAACTGACATCAACATGAGAGGGGGGAAAACAAGGCACGGGTAAAAGATAGAGAAGAAATGGAACCTAATCAAAGTACACAAATTTAACTGTTTTAATGACAAATGGGTGATCGAATGCGGAGGATATTTATTTTGCGTAAACAAAACACCCGGGTGTTCATTAGTCAGTAGTAATTAAATGCATACTAAACCTTAGCTTTCTTGACAAGCCACTGGACACATTTCAAAAGCGAACTGATGTAGACATTTTTCAGCAACGTGAACACCTAAACTGCTCCTTTGGTCATTCCCGCTATCGACTACAAACACCTCAGTCGTCATTGACAGCCATTTCACGCAGTAAGAGAACGTATATTAAAACCGACGTATTGAGAGATGCTGAAAGATTTTCGAGTGAAAATACCATCAACCGCAAATGTGGTTTCGAAGAGATGTCGACGAACACCGCAGACCACTAACTAATGTAACAAGTACACACCGAGCTTGGTTGATGTGATGACGAGCCCGCTGTTCACGCCACTTCTGCCAACCATCTTGATCCAGTCTTTGGGTATTTTGGCTTGCCTGGCGCCAATGAGGGGGAGTAATACTGCGATCCCGACTACCTGATCGAGAGTCGGGACTTCTGTAGCACTAGAAAACCGGAACAGACGGATAAATAAGAGGGCTTTACGTGCGCCGTGTTAGCAGTATGACAATGAGCTAGCGATATTATCGTGAAAAACGTTACTTATCACGTAAGTTGTCTGCAAGTGAATAGTTAAAACCAAAAACAAGGGTTGGTCAAATCTCAATACGAACTGTAAATAAAAAATCGGGCGAATGAATCAATTTTCATAAACAGAAACTTTTGACAGTTCCCAACAAAACAAACCTTCAGTTCAAGTGATGACAGATCGGAAATGTGTAACTGAATGAGTAAACCGATCATACATCGTGAATGCTATGCTACACACAATTAACAGTAGATACACCACCAAAAATCAGAGAACGCTGAGGATAATTCTTATAGGGATTACGATGTTAAACGTAAGTTATTCAACCACAAGTAAAAAGTAAGCACAAGGAACATGTGATCGAACTAATGGGGCAAACCACAAGCATCTAACCAGAAAGCCTGGTCTTGTCATCCCAATACCCACACACGAAACGGATACATATTGCACATCGGTTATAGATCAGCACTATACACAGATCCACGAACATGTGTAAAACAGTCCTACAAATAGTGGGATTTAGCAATCAGGCTGTACACTGTACCTATCATAATCGCTGGACTGTTGAGTCGCAATCTGAACGAAATAATCCAGGATGTAACTATCGTTTTCCAGCGCGACAAGAGGGGCTAGAAAACTAATACTCACAGCTGGTCTTCTTTCAGTTCCAGTGCCACTGGAAAACCTAGCTTATTTTCATCGATAAAATCCCGGGTCATGGAATGACCTTCATGTGAACAGCCGTCGCGAAACAAACATGCATGTCCGGCGAACATACATACGTGTATACATGCGTATATATATAAATATATATACATATATATAATACGCAATTACATGTATCTTATTTCGTCATGTCTAGCCACGTAAGGGCGCATTCAACTGCAACACTTCCAGGGCAATTAAGGAAGAAAAACAAGTGTAGTGGCGCCAAATATTAGAAAGATAAGCTGACGGCCCCACTTGCCTGCAGCAGGGAAGGTGACTGATCTGGTAACCAGAAAAGGTTAAAATCAAAAGTGCTCGGATAAACTGGGATCCTCACTACTTTGTCAAGGTTTCAGAACAATAAAACGGGCGCGAAGAAAGTCAGGCTGTGCTGCTCATCAAAATGCGCCCTCTATCAAAATGAAACTGATTTTGTAAACCGATACATTGCACTACTAGACGTAAGCATCCCTCAAACTGTGAAATTTTTCTTAAGTTTTGAAAATTACCGATTTAGTAAACAGTGAGATATACAACGTGAAATTCTTCCGCCAAATGCTATTAACCTGGGATCATCATCATCATTATCGGCATCAATAAATCAACTAGTCTGGGATGCCTTATAAGTAACAATTTGACAGTGATTCCAAAAGTGTAGTTCATCTATCTCGCTAAAATGTGGACCAGATGAAGCATTGGTTGACTTAGAAGGATCCGACCATGATGTGGTCAAGCTGCTCCTGACAACTAGGTACCGTGTCTGAGTACCGAATAAGAAATAGATCTGTATACTCCAACTCTCATCACTCAGATACTGGTATCCCCTTACACTTAAGTCGACGAATACTAAGAAAATGAAGCTGGTGAAGACGAGACAAGTTTGGCAGACAGAAATAACTCGATTGCATGGGCGAAACGAATAACCAACAAACCACGCCCAGTTGCGCCGAAAAGATACATGCACCTGTTACCAACCTTCCGTGCAGGTCAGCTGCACACTCAGGATGTGAACGCCAAGGAACGAACATCGGTGCAAACGAAGCAATGGTGGTCAATTACTACATAGCACATTAGCTGGTAAACTAAAAGTAGTGACAGTCCAAATGTTAGCAAAAATAGCAGACTTCCTTACAGTATCCACACACACAAGCACAGACAGTGTAAAACATGCTACACGAGCACACTTTCTCGCGCTGTTTCGCAGTAATTTGCATAAAATATTATATATACCGCGGGTTTCAAATGTCACAAATAGTCAACTCGGAGTTCATCTTCAAAGAAAACCGGTACTAATGAGAAACGCTGCTTTCGATGCCAAGTCTGGGCAAAAAATAAGCAGCACAACAGAGGCAACAAAAGAAAACTTAAAAATGTAATACTCCTCAGAACCTTAGTCAGCCATCCGAAAGAAGACAGAGAACGGAATAATCAAAATAAAACACTTGGATTAAATGATAACGTTGTCACAAAAGCCTTTAACGAGTGAAGTTAATGTAGTCCACTTACGTTTGACTTCGAAGAGTGCGTAAAAACAAACAAGTGAACATGATTCTCAGATATCCCATCAGTATAATCGCTGAATTATCACTGGCAAGTTAAATTCACTAGATCTGCTGTCAAATAAGAGACGACTGAAACGAAGATCTGTAACAAATCCGCCTCTGCACACTCCACGAACAAGTGCTATGTTTGCTACCTATATCTGACGATTTATGACAAACGGAAACATAGCTTAATGGGCCAAAAGCCATAAGGATACCCTGAAGGGATGATTGTTCTGGAATAACTTGAAATCACAGTTCAACATTCTGCTCGTTATCGGCAAAATCAACATAGAAAATTAAGGCAAGCAACGCTCGATGTAAGGTGAATGTTAGTAGCAATGATGATTGTGATGAAACTAGAATATGATCTCACAAATTAACGGCATCCAATCCAAACATACCAGAACACACTGTTACAGTAAGCAATATTCCTAACTTGACTTCTAACCAGGACACGGCAAGACTAGAAATTCAACCGAACAATTGTAAACCTATAAAACAGTTTAGAAACCCCCTTAAGAAATTATACACTAATCGTTATCCAGATTGCAGCGTCATGGACGACAATGGCACCTAACCGTCACAACCACAGCAGTCATTTTAAAACCATGTATCACAAGAACGACTAATAATGAATTACAACTAAATGCGTTTTCTCCGTGATTTATCCATCTATCGATATGACTGATAAGAGTGGTCGTATATGTTGATTACACCGTGCAGCTTAGCCCAAGAGACCATTGAGGTGCGTAGACTGTTACACTGCGTCAAGGTATAACTTCATAATGACTATACATTAATTCGGGATTCTTATATCATATGAGGGGGCGTGGATTCTCTTTACACGCTTCTAAGAATCATCATAATTAAACCCAAGTTCTTAACGGAAATGCGTCGGACATTCAAACGTTGTATATTTTTAAACAGTAGATAAGCATGAAGACCAACATGAAACTGAACATGACCAACGGACAAAAATACCGCCTGAGGCTAAAGTTTTAGAACTACATATGAATCAGAATAGAACATCTACCTAGTCTGCTAAGGCCAGAACAACTAACCGAAAATTCAGACGTTCAAACAAGACTCACCATCCGACCACGTCCCTTGACTTTACGTCCAGAACGATCGTTTTGCCGCTCACGTGTAACTCTTATAAGCTCACGACCGACAGCTGCAGCAATTTGTCTGCAAAAGTAACCACGGTAATGGGAGGTTACTGTACACATACGAATGATGCACCGAACCATGTACTCAATGGATATAAAAACACCACTATGGAATGGATATCTGAAACAATTACTCAACACAAATGATTAAAGTTAAAGTAATGATTCCCTACTAGTGCTTGTCGCCGCAACAAGTTGCAATTGATCTCATTATCATTAGGTAACATATCGACACTTGAAAACACTGTAGTCCGAGTCCGTCAGCGACGTCGACACATACAGTAAGTGAATAAGTTTTCATTCGGGCAACCAAACATCGATTGCACAACAAACTGATGTAATTTAACACGATGAGCCCATTAAAGTAAGATTATATTTCATTTGTCTAAATACAGAAGGAATATCTGAAAATCTTACTTCAGATCATGGACCCTATTACTACCGAATCATGTTATTCTGGATGTTTATCTGGAACGGTGAAATTGGCTGCCACAGTCAGTGTAACTCCTAGTATAAAACCATCCAGGAATTATCCTACTAGCTGCTATAAATAACAAAAAATAAACAGTCTGAGCCTTTCAATCAGAGTTCCATGTAGGAAGAGAGACAGCTCAGATGAACGCATTTATAATCACAGAAGATTTAATCCGTAGAGATTAGTCGTCTAGAAGAAACTTACGATACATCTAAACCTCCCCGCGAAGTTCAAAATACAGACAAAACAAAAACGCTTCACTCACCCGAGCAATCCTGATGAAAATGGTTCATTCGTATCGGCAACACAAAACTAAGAGAAATACACCGACCAGATCAAATGCTCAATTGCGGGATAAACAGCAAAATAGAAAACACACGTGCGTAATCACTCTTTAGACGCGAAAAGGTTTTAGCCATTTCCTGGGGAACCTTTTCAGCTCACTGATATAAATCTAAATCGCCGTCAGTGCCAGAAGACAGAATCCGTTAAGGTTAAGTATACTCAATTAGCTCAAGGAGCAGTCTTGTAGCGTTTTTGATCATTGAACCTATGAGAGTTTGGCTGGGGCCACATCTGTCGCTGTTTTCGAAGATTATTGGTCCTAAAGGAGTCGATAATTATAGTGCATGTGCGATGAACACTCAACACAAAGTGACGTGATTAACAGAACCGTGAGGGTTGTTACAAAAGCAATCGAGGAATTAGGACCCAAAGGTAACCGCACTCAAATAAGAAATTGGTTAGCTGACGGCGAACAAAACACGAGTGAATGCCAGATACCTGGACACCAAACTTACTTCATTAAAGGACCATCATTATCGAGTAATTTCAGTACACTCTCAGGGGCAAGATAATCGGGCCTAGTAGATCAAATATTAATCAAAAATGCAACACGCTAAGTTCAATATGCGAACAAATCTGAGCGGAAGTGAATCGTACAGGAGAAAGCTACTTAAGACCAACCGATATACTTAAGCCATCTTAACACTAGATAAACAGAACAAAATAGAAATCTAGTTTGGGCAGAAGCCTGGTTTAGGTCAAACATGCACTGACATGGTAAGCTGCCAGTCTCGGCCCGTTTTATTGCGGATGCAAGGAACGTACCTGGACTGCAGCATGTTAAGTTCATTTTCACTAGTTACAGTCTCCCTTGAGGTTGCTGTCTGCAACGCCTGAAAGGCACAAGTGTATAGAACGGCTAAAAAAATAGAGCGAAGCAACATCTATTGAGTAAGGATGGATTCCTTAGCCGATAAGCTCACATCTTATATGTACCAGAAATATTCCAAAGATACATACCTAGAACCTGATTCTTCTTTGGTATCCAGTTCGTGTTTCTGATCGCTTTCCAGATGACCGCGATAGAGAAATTTCGGAGCAGGGACCTCTGGAATCTCTTCAGGGCGAACACTACACTCCACCTCGTCAGCAGTGCTGAAAACAGTTGAAATGATGACAAAAACAATTACCTCCCAGATTCTTCGTCGCTGACAACTCTGCGCTTTTTCTTTTTTTCTTTCTTGACTTTTTTCTTGTGTTTCCTTTCTTTGTCATCCTCAATCGCCTTCAACTTCTTTTTTTTCACTAAAAAAATATTACGAGGTACGGCTGCCTACCAGGGATCAGCTCACCGCATGCATCTATCACCACAGGTTTCACGGGTCGGTGCGTTTTTGTATCCGTAATTGGCACCGCTTCTGCTTTTCTAACAACATCCTCGCCGGAAAGTACATGTCCAAAAACAACATGCTTGCCGTCTAAATGTGGGGCTGGAGCAGTAGTGCTGAAGAAAATAAATTTCCAAGTATGATTTACATGAAAAACTGAGATCCGTTGGTATTTGGTCCTCTATTGGCCATTGAAAGCAAAAAAGGACGGTCATGAGGAGTGGCAAGACATTCATCTGGAACATCGTAAACGGTAACAGTCGGAAACATACCTGCGAATGTTCCACCATAGATGGACTCACCGCCAGTACCGTCCCTATTACTAAAATCACCGCCTTGTATCATAAAACCCTTGATGACGCGATGAAATATGCTCCCTTGATAATGCAGAGGCTTGGCCGTTTTCAAACCAAGACCACAACCACCTAAAGCTTCGTCAATAACACAAACTGCACACCTTGACAAAGCTTCTTGAAGTTTTCCGTAGCCTTTGGACAAAGTTCATTGAAGAGCTCTAGAACAATGCGTCCGACTAAATAAATGGAAGGTCAGACAACAAAAATAGTCTAGTACTTGGATCACCGCCAATGCTTATGTCTAGATAGCACCGAGTACGCATCTTTTGCTTTCCCATCCCTGACGTCAAACAAGGCGCCAATGGCAGAAACGATGTCCATGTGGTGTGGCGGCTAAACTTTGAAAAATTAAAACAAACAAACCCGCTTATGGATATGAAACAATCTGCCTCATCGAACGAAATTCGGAACTTATCACTTTGTTCTTCTTTTCGATCTCTTTTTTAGACACGTGTGCGGGTAACTCGAAATTTGATTCAAACTTTCTCGTTGTCATTGTCTACTTTTAGTTTTACTCTGTTGATACACTGTGAATAAAAGAACTGCCTACGATTAGGATTATTCATTTTGAAATAACGTGTTGATCTATTACGTACTGTATCAATTATATTTTATAGTATAAGTTTTTCCGCTTTATCTTGTCCGTTTTTTAATCCATGAAAACGCTCTGCTTTATATTGTATATTGCTTGTTCCCGGTAACAGCGACATGCTTCAGATCTAGCAGTGCTGGGACTCAGCAGACACTGACCGGGGCAGTGAGCACATGCTGACGTCACTGGATCAAAATGTCCGTACGAAGTTCATACAGTTCTATCAGTGCCAGAAGTGGTATCATATCAAATGCACTGGCCTCAACGAAGACTAGTGCAAGCACCTGTTCTCTTCTCCTCTCAATTTTATCTACATCACCCCTGAGTTTGATGACAGCCAAGGCGCCACTTTGCCGTTAACTAGTCACTCACGCATCACGAAAAGTGGAACGATGCGGAAGGCCAACTATTGCGAATGTAGGACTCTTTGTAACTTTGTATCTCCTTCTATTCCCTCTATGAGGAGTATGGTCGGGGAGTAGCAACGGACCCTGTTTGAAGTGAAGTCAGAACTGCAGTCTTTGAATGAGTACATATAACATGCCGTTCCTGGAGTTGCAATCACCACGAAGACAGTTACCCTCTCAACTGCAAACATAGATGAAGCAGCAATGAAAATGAAAGAGGAAGCTCTCAGAAGAAAGAGAGTTGTTTCATGGGGCTGCCCTCACAACATCTACTGCAACCGAGCTAGCCAAATCACCCTTTGCTTCTTCATTCTCTCCGAACGTCACAGGCCTCGTAATCGTGAACAGGCTGTGCACCAAAACAATCAAAAGGCCACTCAGTCTTTTGGCAAACTTACCAGTAATATTCAGCCCCGAGACAGTGGCTCTGAAATCCGCCAATGCCCATCTACACGGCGCTTCTTTTGATCGCTGCCGGCAAGAGAGGGTGAGAGACGAGTGGCAGACTAAGGCTGAGTCACAAATCATCAGAGATCGGAAGCCGCGACTGGAGACTATGGTTGCGATTCTTGTTTCCGAAATGTCCACTCAGGCCCTTGCGTCTGCAGCGGAAAACAGAGACGCCATTTCTGTTATGGTCACTCCAACGGTCGATGCCTCAAACACAGGCACAATTGTTGAGGCAACTAAAGCCGTTCAATAACCGTCTTCCGTGTCGCCCGCCCCGAAACTCACCAGACGACTCCTTAGAAAAGTCATGCCATAAATTCGGAAAGATAGGATACTGTTGTAACCGCCACCTGCAATTGAAAAAGCGTTTCTTTGGCCTACACCACTTGGAATTTCAATCACTGACCCCATAACACCGCGCACATTGTCCGGCAGACGATAAAGTCAAATTTTCTATAGGTAAAGACTTCCAAACATCCTCGCGAAAAATGGAGTTCAACTGGAGTACAGAGGTCGCACGTTGCGACACCAAGAATGCTGATCAAGCCTCCTGTAAGGTCGCTGATGTATGCACAGGCGGTGATGTCGTGCCCGCAGCCTCATAGGCGGACCTCCAGAACAGACGGAGTCCAACCCCATCAACCCCCTCAACTTTAGGTTTTCATTCCCAAGCACTTCCTCAAACTCTCCTCTCTTTTTTGCGAAATCAATTGAGAGAGTAGATTTTAAGTGCATGCGTACGAATTGTCTAGGTTTGTCCTATAAATTACCGGAACCCCGACGGTCATTTTTGGAACATGATTCCCCAGTGTGTAGTATCCTTCGATGATGTGACAGAATTCAGATGAAAGCTAAATGAGTGTTCGCCATCTTTCTTCCCGGAGGGTTTAGTTGGCTGTTTTTCAAGTACTTTCCTTCCCATAAATTCAAGTTAGTCACTTTTTCATCTTGACTTGCTATTATTGATATTGCTTGTTTTAAGTTTCATTCAGTTTTTATTCATTTACAAAGTTTGTCTTAGTACCTACAAGTATGGGTTCTAGGAATAAAACCTACATTTATCTTACACTCTACTCTTGTTCTCCTTTAGTTCAGTGGGAGGATAAACTTGTGTGTATCAGCGGTAGCTGTGAACTTGTTGTGTCTTGATGGCATTGACACGTTGAACTCCCCAGCTTTCATATGGTAGCCCTTGTGATAACTCATGGGAATGAAGGATCTCTTCTCACTATTGTCGCGGCACAGGGCGCCCTCAGAAGCTCACTGGTACGAGAAACTGGAAACTTTCTTGCTGAAGCTGTTTCGTCCTGAAAAACTGAACCGAACTGCACTTCGTGACAGCCAACCACACAACCTTGCTTTCATTGAGACCTAGCTTACAGCTGACATCCATGACAGTGCCCCGGGAATTCAGTTTGCAAATCTGACGGCGCTAGGGGTAGAATGGAGGGCTCTGCGATTTCCCCTCAAAAATATCTTCCGACACGCACGATCATCAGTAGACTTCAGTCCTCTGATGAATGTGACGCTCTGTGGCTTCGATTAGTATTTGGTGGCCAAGACTCACACCTAGAGACGGTTATTTGTCGTTCTCCCTAATCCAATGTATCTGACGACGACACTCGTTTCGAAAACCCAGACAACTTCCTGGGACTACTACACTATGGGCGACTTTAATGCACCCAACACAATCTGGCATCAGTTGCTGATCAGGAGAGCAGAAGCGTATTTCCGACTACCTTATACACGCTGATACGACGGAGGGCGTGGATACAGCATGTCAACGCCCCAACGCGGCATCGCCCTGATGAGGTTCCCTTTCTGCTCGGTCTGGACATCTTTAATGAAGGCCACCCGATGGACAGAGTGCTAGTCAGCACGCCAGTTGAAAACGGTAACCACTCTCTGCTCAGATCTGATCTTATCTTTTACTGGTAACGACAAGCAGCTAAAGGGGATGAAGTTTCCGATTTTAATCAAGCTGACTATACCGGCCCGAAAAGCAGTCTAGGTTCATTTCTTGTTGATTATGACTCCGTGGGCCAGAACTATTGCGCGTTTCAAAGCGCGGTCCACAAGGCGATCGACTTATTTGTGGCGCACAAACTGTGCGCTTTCTCTTGTCGGCCACCTCTTCCGTACAGAATACGTCGTCTCCTCGATGACCGTTCTCATCTATCCACGAAGCATGAGTTAGCGGGAACCTCGAAGAACCGAAGTGCGTTCCACATTGTTCGCAATAGCTGCAAGCGGGAAGTCCGTGAACACACTAAACTCGTAGGGAAAACGAACCACCTCAGAGACCGCGGGAACGAAAACGTCTTATTGAAACACATGCAACGGCCCAGAAAGCATAAACACTTGACTCCTTCTTTGCAACTACCTGAAGCGGAGACTTCATCTGACTCCCAGAGAGTAATACTCTGCAACATAAAACGTCGCACCGCAGAGCTGTCATCGTAAACAATCGCCGTAGATGTTCCGGAAACCATTCGTCATCGTTGAGTTGCCTGTGTTGGATGCCGAAGACCTTTAAATCAAGAGTAATTCATACATTGCAATTCATCTTGACAAAATCCGTTTCAGAATTCTGAAAGAAGCAGCCGCTAGTCTAGCAGAACATCTCTGTGAGCTGTTCAAATAGACACC